>JAFIRS010001132.1:410000-431717 GCA_018342105.1 Gonioctena quinquepunctata
AATCCAACGCGGATAACTTTTCTATTTTAATAGTGGTAACAATGTGAAAAGTTTCTACGGTTTCGATTGAAGAAACGTATTATATGTTCCCTGGAATGGCTTGGAATACCAACAATTCATCGAAACCAGGCCAGTACCAGATGCCGAAAAGGATCGTACGCAAGTGTACGATTTTCATGTCAAGACTCCTCTAGTTTCTCATCCTTTGATGAACGTGAAGTAAACTCAGAGCTAGATATAAATTCATTGACAGATATTTTAAGCAATTTTTCACTGAACGAAGTACAATTTCAAATCAATTGGAATAAATAATATCAGAAAAATCGCGCCAGCAGTTCCGAATTTCACAAAGGTCCATGCTGAAGGACCACAGAACCAGAGTTTGACGGCAATGTTAATGAACTTAATTTTTTTTCCTCGAAAGCGTGAACAGCATTTACGCACTTTTTTAACCTGTGAAAATTCAGGAGATTATCAAAATGTAATAATATTCAGAACAATCATTAGCATAACAAACTGAAGGTCCAGCACAGAAGTTCAACCGAATATAAGTTGTGTTATACATATAGTAGAAATTAAAAATGAACTTATTCGTAACTAAGTGATCCGAAGCTGACATACTATCTTTTAGATTTAAACAATTCGAGACAATTACCAGACGAAACTCCATACCAATTTCTGCGAAACAGAAATTACTGCATCTAATTTAAAATTATCTTGCTATTCCACGAACCTGATATAAATATTAAGGAAATTCAAACAGGGCATGTATAACAACAGGCCTTGAGAAGTATTTAGCGGGGGCTAGCCCATAGGTGTAATGGTTAGAACTAAAGAACCTAAAACTATGCTTGAAGCAATCAATTTCATAGGAAAAGAAGACAATACTCTAAATATTTACAAGATTCTTTTTCTTCGAATCCAATCAATTCATTCAATATAAGTGAGAAACAATCTCTGGCCATCAAAATCAAAAGCTTTCCTGAGCCATTTCAAACCAATCAACAAAGAACATTTAGAAATTTTGTACAGAATTTCAGTATCAAAACCCTCGATTTTCCAATACCCTCAGCAAAATTTCTCATCTCAATATAAACGCTGCCCCGACGGGACAATCAATGTCAGCCGAGACCATTTCATTCAAAGATTCCCCAAGTAACAACAAGTTTCTGGCCACCAGGTATTTTAGGCCAAAATCAAAACTAGAATCAGATAATACAATTTCTGGTAGAGTACTACCTTTCCGACAGTTCCAAAGTGCAAATCTAACCCACATAAACCAAAATCGTAATGGGTTTCGAACTATACAATACCGAATATCTTGATGTTTCCAACCCGACGAAGAATGTCCTCAGAATCCCCATATGATTATTCAGAGCAGCCCTCTGATGAAAATTTTGAATTCATTGAATATGTATCTAATGAAAATCGCGAGCATTTTCGAGTATCCCCCAGGACACACAAATAACATGATCAATTCTTGTGACAAGACAACTACCGTACATCAATATCAAAAATCCACCTAAAATTATATAATGATAGGAACTGGATATTTTAGATCCCGAAATAATTTGCAGAAAAATATTTTTGCAAATAAAATTGTGATCCTTTTTGTCGTTTCAACCTCATTCCTTCTTCAAAAGCATGAATTTTCAGTAACCATACCTAGTTTTGAGGAATTTAACGAAGATAAATTATGAAATTCTACGCATAATTTACATGTTTTTTGATGGACTTATAGGAATCGATGTAATCCAATCACCAAACGTACAATTAGACTTCTCAAATTCAAGATTTATCACCTATTCAGAATTGATTTTCAAATATTTTACCAATTTCAATGAAACATTTCATCACAAAAAACCCCCGCTGTCGATAATCAATAGCAAAGACCAAATTCGACACAGAATCAATGAATCTAAAATTGGCCATCCAGATCTCAATGACGCTTGATTTACAATTGACGATAATAACCCTGAAAATAGAGACGAAGATGAAAACGAGACTGTACATACCAGTTACGAAAATCCATTTCTCGTAATTCCAATAACAAAACTCGTATCAATTATTTTTCAAAATCAGTTGTTTCTGAAAATAGCGTTTTAATTCCCAAATTTTAAAATAAAACGGCTAGTTAGAAAGCAAAATAAGAACTTCTAATAAATATCCGAAGACAACTTCGAACACGATAATATACAGACATTCAAAGAATTTACCACTGACAAAACGTACATCCGTTTAGGATAAACAAGCTTTGTTCCAAAATTGTGTAAAATACTAAGTATTTTATTCAAAACTCACCTTCAAACTCATTATTTGTAATAATGTAGTTGAAATTTCAAATCCTGGGAGCAAGTCGAAATGGTAAATTGTGCCACGAAAGGTAAAGTGTATCATCATTAGTATCAACGAAACTAGACAGGAACCACTGACCTGCGAACCGAAAAAACAAATTTATCACCAAGACTAGGGCGCAATTAAAATAAGCCCCCGATTTAGAACTCATCTTGTACATAAAATGAAAAGAAATAACGGTGAAGTGTAAACCCTCAAATGAAACTCTGAACCTATATCATAAAATAATCTCAGAAGGCCCAGCTAACTTAATCAGGATAAAATCTTTACAGACTTCTTTCTCGCCCTGGCGGCTTGATCAACGAAGCTCAAGAAATTAAAGTCACCAGCCTCTCCTCAAATCACAGCATACTTACCCTACAAATTACGGGAAATGCAAATTACGAAATTTCTTTCTACGATTTATTCATTTCTATGATCTAGAACCCACATAGAAAGAATTTCGTAAATTAGTGAGCTAATGGAACAATGTCAAATCTTTAATTATTCAGAGTAGAAGCCAAGCACATATGGAAGAATTGAAAAATTTCAATAATGATATTTCTTTCAGTTGACTCTTACAGAACAAAAACTTAGTTTTGAACCCAAATAGAAAGTCAAAAAGGGGTATATTCAATGGAATTGGTACAGTTTTCAAAACAATTTCTGGTAATTTAGATGCCGAAGACGGCTTAAGAATATGATGACGTAATCAATACTTTAAAATCAATCAAAACAATATTGCAACCACCCTCAACGAGCCCAGATTTCATTGACAGCAAAATCATTGATGATTACAATACCTCTCTCGCTAATTAAGCAAAAAATGAAGAAATATTGTATCCAAAATAATCGAACTCGATGCTGAACTTGAAAAACTTAAATTTGACTTTAACGGTTATATTTACAGCAAAAACCTCTTTGGATCAAACCATTTGGTGCAGAACATTCTATTAGGGATACTTATCAAACTTAGAAAATGCTATAACCTTCGCGAGAATCAATACTGTTCATAATAGCATATTAAAATCGAAGATCTTAATTCATCATTCAAATAGCTTCTTAAACATCATTCACCTGAGAAGAACTATTGTTTGGAAACGATAACTCTAGCATCCATGAAGATACTGAGGGAAATTTTGGAAGTAGAATCATATCCATTCTAACAGTCGAATGTCTTTATCGTTCATTTCCCAGTAATGTTTCCCAGAAACTATTCATACTACCACCTATACTCTGTACCAACCGAACAAAAACCATCCTTATTCCCCTCAAACCTTATCTGGCAATGGAAAGCTTAATTTTATCAGTACGAAGACACCCCATGCCAAAATACACACCCAGTGTATTGTGTACCAATGGAGAGGCCAATCGAACAATCGAGGAGCAAATCGATTGTACATACCAACTTCTCCATCTGAAGAACGAAGAGCCGAACACCTGCGAGCCCGTCCCAGTAACAATCGAACATGAAATCGTCGAACAGATCAATGCTGCCCATTACATCGTGATATTTCTAGACCTACCAAGTGAAATTCAACAACTGCCAAAGAGCGACCTTGCCACCCTCAGGGTCACTAGTACTGCATCCAGTAGCCATTGGTTTAGCTTCCAGACCCCAAGGAGTATTTATTCCCAGCAACGAAGAGAGCAATAACCGGACAGCCGCATACTATTGCCAGCAGTAGAAACTTCAAAGTCATCCAAAACATCAACACGAACTGGCCATCCACAACATACCTCTGATTCAGTACATCGACTCCAGGACCAACAAAGAAATCCACCGAATCACCCTGAAAACTTCCACAGGGACTCAAACACGGACATTTACATCAAATGTGCTTTTATCAATTATCCTACTGGGTCACTTCCTGAAGACCAAATATTGGAGAGGGACCCAAAAACAAAAAACCCACCATGAACGTCGTCCACGAGGAATTCCCAAAATTTTCCCCCTTTTCCCAAAGGGGGCCACCTTTAAGACGAATGAACCGATCCACCCATAATGGATTTTTCTGAAAAGGGGAGGAGTTACATTCACCTTTTCCACGAACACTATGGGAATAGCCAAGTCCCCCTTTTTTCGCAACTCCTTTTCCCAGGGAAAATTTTTAGAGTGGGCTTTTTTTTTTTTTTCAAAAAACTATATCATCATTTTACTTTTGGGTACAGTCTCTTTAATGTAGTTAGTCCGTTTGTTCTTGAATTGTTCACATCTAAATTTTTTTGTAAATGATTTGAAAGTTTTTAAATTTAAATTTCCCCGGCCCCAAAGGTTATAATTCCGGTAACATCTTGTTTACGTCAAACTGAACTGCAAACCCGGGTCAAATAGTCCGTTGAGCTCCCAAATCCTTTAAGAAAAGTTTTTTATGGCTCGTAGTTTGGACGATAAATTTCGCAGTTTGATATTTGGGAAGCTGGAAGAAATTATCATCTAGCAGTCCGTATTTTAATGATAATTTCCCGAGAATCCTATTTCGGCCCTTATTTAAACTTTTAAATAGCTCCGCAACTGGTACGCTGAAACAAGCTCCAAGACCCAGGGCGCCTTTTTCCCAGAAGAAATTGTTGCTGAAGGGTAATCAATCCGACTCAGTCGACGTCTGCAGTTGCTGAACCTCTGGGTAAGTTAAAAAAGTGTTCAAGTTTTAAAAGAAAAGTTTCATCCTATAAAATGAAAATCCTGCATGCTCTTCAGACCGGACGGTTGAATTCTGTAGTGGTTAACAAGAAAAATTAAAGGAGAACGGGTTTTTCTAAACGTGTATGTTTCCCAGATGAATGCACGTTTTTCTTAAGGGAAAAAGTCAACAAACAGAATGTACGATACGGGAGCGATATAATCCGCCAGAGAGGGACACCCAGTTTCCTAAGGTAAATGTTTGGGCGGGATTTTGGGCTGGGTTGTTGGACCGATTTTCATCAGAGCGATCTTACAGGAGTTCTTTATAGAAATCTTTTAGAAACTGAAATTGAACCTCGAAAAAACAAATTGTATTAAACAATCAGGAAGTTTGAAAATCTTTAAATCATATTTCAGCGGATGGGGCACCTCCATTTCGATCGCATGGCTAGAAAAGTTCCTGATACAAAAATTCCCTGGCGATGGATAGGTCGCGGGGGCAGAATGCCACCAAGATCTCCGGATCTTTCACCGTAGATTTTTCCTTTGGGGGTATCTGAAGTCAAAAATCTACGTCACTGAATAAACAATAGAAGAGTTAACTTTTAAAAATACATGTGAAGAAATAGATGAACAGATTTCATCAAGTGAGGAAGCTATTTAGTCAAGATTTGAGGGGGCAACATTGAACACTTGATGAAATAATCGTTGGGGTTAAATAAAAATGTTATTCAATAATTTTTTAGCATCTAATTTGTTTTGATTTGAATTTACAAACTTCCGTAGGGTTCGAGATTTTCTGGTAAGCGGTACGTTTATCTAATAAACCCCTTTACGCCCTTATTAGTCGAATTCATTAAGAGATTTAACTTACAAAATTTAAAAACAAGTTTTGTTAGCAATTTTTACCGGAAAGACCAAAATCCATACTTTATTTTAAACCGGAATGTCACTGTTCAAACGTTAATATTTCGAAAAAAATTGAATTTAGTAGTAAACTGTTGAGAATTATGAAGGGAGATTTCGAAAATAGAAAAAAATATACGGTTTTCTATTTAAAAAAATTTGAAAAATGGCGCTCAGCCGCCATTTAAAACTTTTAGGTGGATTTTCATGAAAAATATGTTTTTATCTCTATTTGAACCTCAAATTTCGTTGCGATATACCAGGTGGTTTAAAAATTAGTAGGGGAACGGACTTTAGACGAAATTTTTAAAATGGGGACGGCCAAACTTTTCTTCAAAAAATTGGTGCATTCAATTTAGACTAAATACGGAAATAACCGTTATTATCAGTCATTCAAAATTCATATAGAGTAAAGTGTCATTTGTAAAATATCCAAAAAATTTTATGTAAAATATCAAAGTTAAAAGATTTGAGCAAGTGGACTAAAAAATTAATGTGAAAAAGTCAACCAATTATTTTTTAGTTCATTTTTGCTAATGTAACCTGTTTTTTTTTATTTTAAAATCCCCAATTTATTTATTCAAATGTATTTGAATTTGTTTCATCTTTCAGTTACGGAATAGAAAAAACTTTCGACGCTCTTGGAATAACCGACTTAATGGATGTAACTCATCCATCAATTATACGTCTTTATTATCTTTATCACTGCAGCTACATACTTAAAAAATAATGTACGTCTCATGGTTTATTTATAGATGCGAACATTTATTTGAATCATATCGACACCGTCGATCACTATATTGATTTTTCTCATTCTCTAGTGGATTGGGTGAATGGACTTTTTGGCGAAGATAGATCAGTGCATTGCGTTTTTAAATAGAGCGCCAATTTTTTTCAGGCACGGCTTTAGTGCTCTGCTTCGTGAAGAAATATACGGGGATGCGATTGTGAACGGCGTATTTGGGATCACAGGCCTAACCTTCAATAAAAACTGTTTGAAAATTAGATTAAGCAGATTAAAAAGACATCAATTTTCACCTAACAAAAAGTTCATAATCCATTCCAACAAAAAAACACAACCAGAAAATGCAAATCAATACATCAAAATTCATTTCGTGACTCAACGATTTAATAGTTTGGTGATTGCTCACTCCAAATGAACGGAGAAAATGATTTATTTGTTTATCATTTTCCAGAAACAGTAAGTTGCGCTCGATAACATTCGAATGGGTATAAGTATAACAGAACCAGAAAATGCAAATTGATAGAGAATTTAAAATTGACTTTTGAGACTTTTGCAGTTTAATACTTTAACACAATCACATGAAAAAGCTTACTTTCGGTTGCTGCGTGATTGTGGTGATATTTCAATAGTAGTAAATCTCGAAGCAATTAGATAATATCAATTGCATTTTCAATTCTATTAATATTCAAATATTTCTAGCTATAAATGGTGAACAAAAAAACTTTTTAACAAAATTAAACCGACGAAATACGGAACTGAAAGTAAATAAAATAAACATCTTAGTCTCAGTAACTAAGCTCCTAAACTAATATAAGTAACTAATTTTGAGTCGGCGCCAAACAAACAAGCAAATAGATTGGTAGGCGTAAAATGATGGCATAAGGTTGGGCGGTGACATTCTGATAATTTTTGAAATAATTTAATAATCTTCGTTGATTGTTTTTTTTCCCGACGCAAAATTAGTTACTCCACTTGTTTGGGAACTTAGTTTTGAGACAAAAAAGGGTTTTTTTTTATTTTCATTTTTCGTATTTGGGGTTTTAAATTTTTTTTTAAAAAAATTTTTTATTTTCAAATTTGTGGCTGAAATCTCCAATTACCTATTTTTTTTTATTACTTCCTTTTTAACGGGGAAAACCATCAAAAATTTTTCGTTTTTTTCCCCAAAATTTCTTTTTGGGGGAAAAATCTTAAAAATACCAACCCCTTTAACTTTAAAATATTTTTTAAAGGGCCCCCAAAAATATGGGGAATGGGGATTTCAAAAAAAATTTTATATTGGGATAAATGATTTTTTGCTGACGTTAAATGGGAAATATTCTTTTCTAGATTTAAAATAATAACATTAATTGTTTTAATGACTTTTTTTCATGCAATCCATCTATTTTTTCCCTTTTAAAAAAAAAAAAACTTTTTCCCTTTTTTCCCCCTTGGTTCGGTTTTTAAACTCGGGAAAAAGTTTATAAAAAAAAAACATTCATAAAAAAAGGAAACGAAACTTTATTACTAATTTTGATTTCTGTAAATTGGGGGGCAGTTGTAAAAATATTCGAGATCAGTGCTATGAAAATTACTTTAAAAAAAATTAAGATAATATCTCTGATAACCCCAAAAGGCCCTTTTTGGGGGGTTTTTTTCAAATAAAAAAAGGGAAAAATTTTTTTTTAGCCATGTTTTATAAAAAAGGGGAAACAGTAATAATACTTCCGAGATTGCAAATTTTTGCCCTTATTTTTCAACTGTAAAAAAACCGGGGTAAAAAATTTCCCTGAATAAAATTTTTTTAAAAAAAAATCTTTTCAAAAATTTCAGTATTTTCTGTTTTCGGATGTAATAGATTACGTTCTTCTGTTTCCCCAAGCTCTCAATGGGACCATGGGATACCTTTTTTTTTTTTAAAAAAAGTCCAAACCCTTTTGCAATTCCATTACAAATATCTTAATAAAATTTTTTTTCTCAAAGGGCCCCCTTTCCCCGTTTTTGGAAACTTGGGTTCCTAAACCCAAAAAACCCCCAAAGGGGGAAAAGAAAAATTTTAAAAAATTATAGAGCAGTTTGAAAACAAAAAGAATGGCTAAGATGTTTGATTCTATCTTAAAAAAACTTTCCTGGGACGGTCTTAACCCAAACCCAAAAACCGGGTTTTACAGAAGGTAAATCCACTTGTACCAACCTTGCTTTTTAAAACAAACTACATAACTGAAAATTTTGAGAGGAGGTACAGGTTGACTCTGTCTATAGGGGCTTTTCAAAGCCTTTGACAAGTAAACCCCTTTTCCTTAATAAAAAAACGCTTGGGTTTTACGGGGTATTTTGGTAATCAATAAAATTCTTAACTTTTTGGGGAACCCCTGTTTGAAATACGGAAACAAATCACCCATTTCCCCGGTTCCATCACCACAGGATCCCATAGGGGAAACTTTTTTCAACTTTTTTTATCGGACATAGGTTTTTTTTCAATTATTCCCAAATTTTTTATGTTTCGGACGACTAAACTTTACCCCTTACTTGGGGGAAGATCCAATTAAAAAAAAAAGTCTCAAGCTTTTCCGGGGTTTTTAAATAATTTGTTTTTTGAAGGAAAAAATCGATAAGTTAAATCATTACGTTCCTAAATTAGAAGTCCAAAAATTCCCAAATAAATTGAATAATAGGGTTCTTAAAAAAAAAATTTTTTTCCCGGGGTCTGGGGTTAAATTTGTGGGGAAAAATTTAATTTAATCTTCGTATCAAAATTTGGGGAAAAAGTCTAAAAAATTTGGTTTTGTGTTGGGGAATTTCTACTGTTTTTTAATTTTAAAAAAAAAAGATTTTATATTTTGCTTTCGTAAATCCATTCTTGAGTATTTTTTTGGTTTATGGGTTTTATTATAATGTAAATATAGATTTGATTGAAAAATTTAAAAAAAAAATTTTGGGGGAAATTTTGCTTTTTTTTTTTGGGTTTTTAAAAGAATATGAGTACAGCCCCTCTTAACTAAGTTAAATAAAAAAAATTTTTGGGGGAATGGGGGAATTTCATGAACTTGAGTTTTCTTCAAAATAATAAATAATAAGATAAACCCTTAGAAATACTACAACTAAAACTTTTCATATCAAAAAAAGATCAAGAAATCTGATTTTTTTTTTAAAAATTTTTTTTTCCCTACCAATTATCTATGAACAGTCCGTTCTGATTCTGAAGGGGGGAAAAAGAATGTCATAAAAATTTTGATTTGTTTAATGTTTTTTCCCCTTTTAGGTCTTCAAAACAATTAAAAAAGGGTATAATTTTAAAAAAATTTTTTTTTACCTTACCATTTTTTTGAAAGGGGTACCAGATTGGTTTAAACATTTCTTTTTAAAACCAGATTTTTTCATCTTTTAAAATTTTTGTAACTAGACATAAGGTTCATTAATACTTTGAAACCCTTCCAAATTTTTTTAAAATTTGGGGGGGCTTTAACATAAAAAGTTCAATAATTTTTTTTTTAGTTCATCCCCCTTTGTTAAAGAAAAATTTTTTTCCGTAAATAAATAAATAAATAAATAAAAAAAAAAAAATATTTTTTATACCTTAAACCCTTTTTGTTAAATAATATGATTATCTATTTTTTTCTAGTTGAAAATTCCCCCATTATTTTGTTGTTCGGGGTTTGTTTATTTCTTATTTTTTATATCTTTTCCCCCTCATGGGAAAAATTTTGCGGATTTTGGAGAAAAAAAAGACTAGGGTCTGTCTTTTCAAAACATTGTCCCAAATTTTCAAAGAAAAAACAAACCCCCATTTTTCTACCCCTTGGGGGGTTTAAAAATTTCCCCTTCAAAACCCAAAAATGATCAACTAAAATCCCCTTTTCTAATAAAAAAAATCATCCAAATCGAAAAACCCCCAAAAAAAGTTCCCCGAAAAAGGGGTTGGCCCAAAAATTCAGAGGGTGGTGTAAACCCCATTTTGCCCCCTTTTGGGGGTGGATTTCATTTTTTTTAAAATTTAAAAGGGACCAACTTAATTTACCTATCCACTGAAAAAATTTTATGGGAATCGGACGTCCGAAAAAAATTAGGGATTTTTTAAAAAAAAAAAATCCCCTCGAATGGGAAACCCCCTTTTTTTTGGGGTTTTTTTTTAAAAATTTTGTGCCCCTTTTTTATACACAGATCATAGTTTCTCTGTATTTTAAATTGGAAATTTTCGAGAATTTGGTCGTAAATTTAACCCCTGTTTTTATTAAAAAAAAAAAAAAATTTTAGTAAAAACCGGGGGAAAGTTCTCCCCAAACTTTTCCCAAATTTTTTTTAAGGAACTTTCAAAAATATCAGTTTATTAAAAGTTAGAAATTTGAGCATTTTTTTCATCTTTTTTACATTCTGGAAAAAAAAGTTTATATGAAAAAAACCGGGGGGCTCAAAAAAGTAACATCCCCTTTTTTTCCTTTTAACCCCGTTAAAAAATTAAATTTGGGAAAAAACGCATTTAATTATTTATTCAGAAAAAAAAAAAAAAGGGGTTCAAATTTAATGAACCCTTTAAAAATTTTTTGGGGAAAGCCTCCCCAAAAAAAAAAAACGGAACCCTCATAAGGAAAATATGCGGGAAACCATAGTAATACATCTCATTACCCTACTTCAAAATATTTTATAAAAAAAAACAGGGGTCAAAATATTTATCAAAAATTTTTCTGGGTCTTATTTAATCATGCGGGATATCATTCAAAAGGGGGTTTTTAGGGAACCCAAAAAATTGTTTTTCCCCCAATTTTTTAAATAGAGATTTGAAAAAAAAATTCTGAAAAAAACCTATGCAAAAAATTTTTCCCACCCCCCCTTTTTTCTGAAACTACTAGACCCAAAATTTTAAAAAACGGATCATAAAACCCCCATTTTTTTTCAGAAAAATTATAACAAAGTCCCCCGCTTTATATATTTCAAAAAATTTAAATTTTTCAAATTTTTGGGGGTGGGAAAATTTTAGAGAAACTCGAATTTTATAAAAATAGGATTAAAATGTGTCTTTTAATTGTCGGGAAAACCCTTTTTTTATAATACAAAACCCCCTTTTTTTAAAAAAAAAAACCGGGGTTTTACGAAAAAATTCAAAAATACATCTGATGGAAAGGGCAATATAAGTTTTCTTCAATTTCAATTCAATTTTGATTTTTTTTGTAACCGAAAACCTAAAATTCCTATTTGGAGCATATCTATGCTGAAATTGGAAGGGCCACACTTCATGGAACTTTAAAGGGGGGATATTTCAAAAGGGGGTTTTGTCAAAAATTTCATTTCTGATCATTTTTTTTTGTAGTAATTGAAAAAATTTTTTAAAAAAACCGGGTCAGTCCAACTTTACTACCAAATAGACGCCAAGATCAATGTTTGTTTTTTTTTTTTATATGAAAAAGAAAAAAAAGGTATGATGTTTTACAGTTTAAAAATTTGATTAAAAAATTTTTTCTAGAAAGTTAAATGAATATGCAGTTACTGTTTTGGTGAAAAAATGATTTTAGCCATTTTTAATTTTTTGGAAATTCCAAACCTCTCTCTATGAACCTTCAAACCCCCCCTAAATTATCCCTTTCCCAAAAAAAATTAATTGCTATACTTTTTCCGAAAATTTTTTTAAAAAAAGTTTTGGGCTCATATTCTTTACATTTACAAAATTGGGTTTTTAATTTGTATTTTTTTAACGATGACGAAGATTTTAAAAAGGGGATTTGATGTGTTTTTTTAAAATTTTTCATGGGGGTGTTTTTGGGCCGGGGGGAAATTCCCCCAAAAAAAAACTTAAGGATTTGGAAAATTGTATTTTCTTCTGTGGCATTTCTTTGTATGCCCACTGGGAGGGTATTGGAAAAGTCAAAAAACGTGTGGATATTCCTAGACATAAGGGGTTCATCCCAGATATTGAATATACATTTCTTGTCCATTTTAAAAAGGGTTTTGAAATTTTTTAATAGCTTGAGCATTTCACAAAAAAAAATTTAAAAAAATTTCATTTTTTAGAATCTTAGAATTTTTATATTTTCGTCCCTTCACTTTCAACTATTTATTTAATTATGTTTTCCCCCTTCCCTTTTAATTACCCCCCCCTCCTTTTTTCGGAAAGAAAAAACATTCTTATATTTTTAAAAAATAAAACCTTATTATTCATTAAAAAAAAAACCAATGTCCAAACGACCTATCCCCCTTTTTTTCTGCTTTCATTAAAAAATTCCCCCGCCTTTTTTAAATTTTTGGATTCAGTGTGGTACACCTGTAAAAAAACCCTCGAGAAAACGTGGAAAGTGGGGGGAAGGTTTTTTGAAGTGTAGTGAACATTACCAAATATATAATAGACATTTTTATATACCCTGAATAAGATTCATGAATTATTATTAGCATATCCAGAAACATAAAAAAACCCCCTCAAAAGCATACATGTGTTTTTTTTTGGGGGGGTTGTTTGAATCAAAAAATGACATGGTCAAACTTTTCATTGAAGATTCAAAAAAAAAAACGACCTTTTTCTTTATACATTTTTCCATTGGAATTTTTGTTTTTCAGATTAGGGGGGTTTGGAAAAAAATAAAAACAACCTTTTTCCAACAGACTTATCCGAACAAAAAATATTGACTCTTCAAATAAAAAATTCGGTTTATCATAAAACTAAAAGGAATCCAAAAAAATTTATTTTTCTAAATATAATTTCATCTAAATTTTCCCTTTCCCTAGATATAAAAATTGTTTTATATGAAAATATCTAAAATGTTCCCCATTGAAATTTTCAAAAGGGGTTGGTTTTGGGGTATTTTTCCACCCAATCTTTTCATGAGATGAAATCTTAATTTCAGTACCCAAAGAAATATAAAACCCTTTGGGGAAATTATAAAAAACTTTAAGAAAAAAGGGTTTGCTATCACCCTAAAAAGAAATGAACGAAGGGAAAAAGTTTCCCTAAGAATGTGCCCAGATTCTTTTTCAAGAAGAATTTTTCCATTTAGATTATTGATAAACACCCCAAAAAAAGGAATGCATTCCTGGTGGTAAAAAAAATTTAAAAAACTCCATTTCAAATAGAATGTGACCTTTCAAATGCCAAAAAAGTAACAAAAGGCTTCAAAAAAATTTATCTCTAAAAAATTTTTTTTTACAGCGATTTAATAGCGCAAAACGTTTTTTGGGGAAAGTTCTGTTGTGTTTATGAAAAGGGTAACAAAAACTTAGGACAAGTTCCTTTTTTTACATCCCCGGGGTATCCTTTTTAAACCCCAACCCCCCGGCGGACATTTTTTCTAAAAAGTTTTTTATGTATAAACAGAGTGTTGCGGTGATGAAGAATAAATTAACCCAAAGCGGAACAATAAAAACGCAATATTCGATTAAAAGCGCAAGAAAATTCAAAAAACCCCAATTCAATTTACAACACTGACACGGTTTTTTTTTGCGCTTGCGTATTATCAGACAGTTTATTCGATGTGAAACAGAATGCACAGAATTCATATTATTTTTAGTAGTCAGAGTTTGTGACAGAATGTTTTCAATTGTCAAATATATCAAACTGTCAAATGGGGCGGTAATCTCGGTGTTTCTTCTTCAGTCTGTTTGAGGTTTGAGCTATCTAAAAAAGCGCAAAATGCACAAAAGCGCTAAAAAGCACAAAAAACGCAATGGCGCAAAAAACAGTTAAAAAACGCAATTATTGCGCTTTTTTTCGCTTTTTGCAACACAACAGGGGCATCGTAGTGGATGTTCAATGTCTCCAAAAACTAATTTTTCATCTCTGAAGGAAGATTTATGCAACGTTACCCCCATAACTAAGCCAAATAACGTAACTGGGGCTATGGGGGGAAAATTGGGGGAAAATTGCTTTTTAAATTGTTCTTTGGGAAATTTAAAATTTGGGGGGCTCAAATGAAAAATTTTAACCCAAATTTTTAACCCTGTTTTGTCCAAATTGAAAAAAAAATATCAAGGCCGTACCCCCCAAAAAATCGGGGGGGTTGGTTCTAAAGTAAAAATTAAAAGTACATTTCCCAAATTTTTTAAAAAAAGTTTCTCTAAAAAACGGGGAAAATGGGGTTTTTGACGTGTTCTTGTTTTCCCCCGGGGTTCATACCGTTAAAAGTTGAGAATTTTTAAAAATTTTTTTTAACCTTTTTTTCGGTTTTCCCCAAAAACCCCCAAAAAACATCCTTCTTTTACTTTAAAACAATATTTAAACACCCAAACAAAAAAGCGTTTTTTCAAAAAAACCCCCTTTTAGAAAATTCCAAAAAAATTTTTATATTTTTAAGGGGGGGGAAATTGTTTTTGCCCATTTTTAATAAATGAATCACGGCCCAAAAATTTCATAAAAATAAATGGGGGGAAAAAATACTGCCCCATTTGAATTGAAAAATTGGGGGGATTTTTTCACCAACATAAAAATAAAAAAAAAACCCTTTAAAAAAAAAATTTTTTGGGGAAAAAAAAGGATATTTTTAAAAAAAAGGTTTTTTAAATTTGTTTAAAAAAAAAGGGTTTTGGGGGTTTTTTATCTGGAAAAAAGGGGCATTTTTTAATGTTTTTTGGGGAAAAACCCGGGGGGAAAAAAAGTTTAATTTTTTTTTTAACTCCCCGGGGGTATGAGATTTTTGTCCCGGTATTTTAAAAAACTTTATATTTCCCTTTTTTTTCCCCCTTATTCCAGATATATTTTTTCAGATTTCGGGGGTTTTTAAACCCCCAAACCCCCCCCGGGACGGCCCAATAGGGATCAAAAAAAGGAAAAATGGCACTTTTTTTTCCATTAATTTAATTTTCTCAATGGGGAAAAAAAAAAAATTTTAAATTTTTAAAAACTTTGGGAAATTCATGAGGAAAAAAAAGTGGAGCAAAAATTTACTATGTTTTTTGGGGGGGGAAAAAATCAAAATATATCGGGGCAGGCGCATTTTTCCCCTTTTTTTTTAACCCCCTTGTTTAAAAAAGACCATTTTTTCCTATCCGTTCCACCGGTGAAAAGAGAAAACCGAAAAATAAACAACTCACCTGAATATGAGGAAACACTGCACGACGTTAAATCCAGGAAAAAACGCCCAAAATAAAAATTCAAAACGCAACAATAACCTCAAACGAAACACTGGACGCAAGACACGGCACACCCGATAAAACGTTGAGGTTTGAAGCGGTTTACTACTGACTATAAAAACGAGGTGTCAGCCGCTCAGTTCCACAACTCCATTGAAAAACAAACAACAAAAAAGACGACACCCAGACCCGTAGTTGTTCAAAGCAATGCAATGCCTCTTCCCTCCCCCCCACCATCGAGGACCAGCCTTATGGATACGCTTTGGCCGGTGCCGATATACCCCAATTTATTGAATATTCATTTATTTGTGTGGTTCCACGAAAACAGAAAACACCGATTTCGGATGCCCCTCACTGATAGGAACCGTATCGTTTGCATAATCACAAAGGTAGGCCAGTAGAGATAGACAGGATTTTCTCAAAAACAAAAATTTCAAAATTCAGTGAGTGGGGGACTTTCAAAGATATTTAGTCTGATTTTGCAACCTTTTTTTTTTTAACGGAAGATTTGAAAATCAGGATTTAATGAATTTTCACATTATTAGCGCGGAAAAAATTGCAAAAAATTTTCAAACTTTTCCAAGTTTTGAAAAAACCGATCTACTCCTCAAAAATTTTGCAACCTTTCCCCAAAATCGTAAATGTTTGTTTTATCGAAAAAAAAAGGTTTAACCCCAATTTTTTTTATGAAAATCCAAAAGTTCTGCAAACTCGAAAAATTACTAAAATAAAGTTCTTTAGAAGAGTTTTGATTTGCAACCCTTGCGTCAAACGGAAAATATTTTTCATTAAATTGTTTTTTTTTTTGGGGAAAAAAGTATCGGGAAAATTTTCAAAAATTTCAAATAATGGTTGCAAGTGGAATGTCCCTTTGGAATGTTTTTATTAATTTGCAACCTCGTCTGTAACACGGAAATAAGGTAAAATCAAAAAAAAATATTTTCCTTCTTGTATCTACCAAAAAAAAAAAAGTTCTGCTAATCGGGCAGACAATAATTTTACCAATTGGGGCGTATAATAATTTCAAACTCAGTAAAAAAACCCGGGTATAACGACATTGAAGGGATACCGGGGTTATGTCCGATAGTTGATAAGCAATATAAGATAAGATAAGATAAGATCTTTATTTTCCGTAGACAACATAACATCGCCTAGGGAAAAGTCCTTTCACTTAAATCTAGGTAAATATAAAACATAGAAAAACATAGAAACACCAAAAATTCCAAAAATTTAAATTTCAATTTTTAGATAAAACCAAAAGCTGAAACCACAGGTTTGAAGTAAAAATTTTCAACCCAATTAAAAATTTTCCCAAGAACATTCTAAAAGAAACATGACGACATCTCAGAATAAAAAGCATAAAAAAAACATTTCGGCTACGACATAAACTCCCTTTAAAATAACAGACACTTTTCAAGAGGAATTTCCAATTGTATTTTGAATATTTTAATACATTTACTTTTTTTTATATTTTGGGGGTTTATTAAAATGGGGTAAGGGGGGGAGAGTTGAATGAAACGCTGAATTTATGAAAAGGTACATGAAGGTCTTTTTTTTTCGGGTATCAAATTGATGTCTGACTTTATTGGTACTGAATAAAGTATTTTCTCAAATGGAAACAGAGAGTTAAAAAAAAAATAATGAAGGGAGTGTTAAAACTTTATGGTACTTGAAGACATCCCTGCAACTTGTACGGCCCGATATACCAACGAGAGAACGCAAACCGCTTTTGGGCAATAAAACATCGTGTGAGGATACAGATAAACCCATAGGCATATCCCATATCGCAATCTACTTTCAGCTTGTGCATAGTAGAGTGAAAGCAGCTGATTTATTTCCAACACTTTCCTAGTGGTTCTGAATTGATATGATAGTGAATTCATTTTTATATCAGTGATTGACAGTGACTTTTCTAGTTTATACATGAATCAATTTGAAAACCTAAAACGTTATAACTAGAGACATATTGCGCTGAGGCATCATCTGAGCCGAATGTAATATCTTGACACAATTTTGACGGTTATGAAACCTTATGGATTGTGTTTTTCCAACATTTAGAAACAGCTGATTCGCAGAATACCATTCGTGCAATCTGGAGAAAACTGTGTTGCATTTATATGTCAAGGCTAGATCGGTTTTATCTGATATGGTCACAGATGTATCATCTGCATATAAAGTTAATGATGCCGGTACTGATAAAATACTCAAATCATTAATAAAAAGGATAAACAATACTGGGCCCAAAACTGAGCCCTGAGGCACACCAAGATCAATGTCCTTTATTTCAGAATTTTTGTTGTTCACAGTGACATACTGTTTTCTATACCTCAAATAATCTGATATCCATTGCAGAGGTAGCCCTCGTATACCATATTTATCCAATTTTTCGAGTAATATAGAATGATTGACACAGTCGAATGCCCTGCTAAGATCACAAAAGATTCCCACAGGGCACTCGCCTGCCTCAATGAATTCGATTATTCTATCATAGTACGAATGAACTGCTGTTGTGGTTGATCTCTTACTAAGAAATCCATGTTGGCTTCTAGAGAAAATATTGAATTTATGACAGAAAGAAAGAACCCTGTTCAAGAACGCGTATTCAAAAACCTTTGAGAAACTTGATGGAACTGTTATTGGTCTATAGTTTTCTACTGAATGTTTGTCCTTCTTTTTGAATACTGGTGAAATTCTTCCAATTTTTGACATATTTGGAAAATTGCCAGTGGAAAATGATAGATTCACCAAATGTAAAAGTGGAGTGGATAGGATATGGAGTATTTTTCTCAAGAGAAACATGGGTACTTCATCGTGACCGGAAGAAAACTTATTTTTCTATTTTATTCTATACGGGGTAAGGAAAAAGGAGCCACATGATGTTGCGATCTTTTGAATAAAGAAATCTGAATCAGGACCTTTACAGTCGATTTGGTTGACGATGTTTCGGGGTTCTCCTATAAAATAATTGTTAAATAAGTTTGCTACAGTCGCTGGTTCCTTCACAAAATAATCCCCCACTTTTATTTCAATTTCATCTCGAACAGTTTTTGTTTTATTTGATAGTTCAGCAACTATTTGCCATGCCGATTTTGTTGGGTTGTCAGATTTATTGATTTTATTTTGAAAATACTCTTTTTTTGTTGTTGTAATCAAATGATCATGTTTTTGTTTTTCTGTTCTATACACAAGTATGTATGTATTATGTCTGTTTGTACCTATGGGGATAGGTTATGCATATGAACTTGTTTTCAAATAAAATGTAAATAAAAGAAATAAAAAAAAATAAGTAACGCGTAAACACAGATCTAAAAACCCAAAAGTTTTAAATCAACCTGTAATTCACGCGGTCAACTATTGCACTGAATAAGTCGTAAAACATGCAAGGGGCAAATGGCAAAGAGCGGGAAAAAAGGTTCTATAACAAAATATTCCTTCATATTATTGTATAAAGGGAAAATTGTTCGTAATGTTTTTTTTTTGCTGGAATAGGTAAACGGTTGGTCGTTATAGCCGATGAATAGCCGATGAATATCGATAAAGTTTTGTCGTTTTAAGCGATATGTCGTTATAGGCGGTATGTGTATATTTGTAGGGAGACCGGGATCAATTGTAAAAAAAATTGGTTTTGATTTTTTTTCCCCAATACAGTAACCACCAACTTGTGAAAAAAAAAAACACCAAGGGTTACTTCAAGCTTTGGGAAAAACTGACATAGTCAGATTTGGGGTAATTCAATTAACTTTTTGCTTCAGAAATATTTTTTTTTAAAAAAAATTTACTATTGACACCATCTTGGTGTCAATAGTACACTTAAGTGTCAATTGTAACAGGGGTAAAAAAACACGTGAAGGTCATATGAAATTATGAAGAATGAAATTTGATGTTGCCTTTGATATATCATTGTGACGCAACTCATATTTTATTTTAAATGAGGTTAAATGATATTCTTTTTATTATAATTTATTAAAACACAATACAAAAATGTCATTTCAAACACAAAATGAAAACTATATGTATATTTAATGCAAAACAACGAAACTGAAAAATAAAAGTTCGGGAAAAATATGTGACACAAAATTAATTTGAATCTGAGGGCCCCGCAATTATTGCAAACAAATAAAGGATCGTTCTTAGCACAAGAAGAATAGCCCCGCTGACACTTCCTGCACTGCAGCCAGTCCTCTTACTGCTGCAGTAAGGACCACAGCATATTAAACATATAGTGTCATCTTCAGATGACTCTTCCGATGATTTTTCGACAATCTTTCGCTTCTTTGCGACGTTTTTATTTTCCCAGTTTTTTAGATGCCAAACGTTTTTTTAGCGGAAGACACTTTTCTGTTGTTGTATAGTTCTTCCAATAGTTGCTTTTTCAGGTGTGTCCGTTATAATTGCAGTTTTCCTTTTCGTCTGGATGTAGTGCCTTTTGGTTTGCTGAAATCAGCTTTGGCAAAGGACGAACTTTGTCGGGGTATAGGCTTTCATAGGAGGCGCTGGAAGTATATGCAGAATATCTTTACTATTTGGCGGCCGTGGGGTTGAAGGACGCCGATGTGCTGGGTTGGGGTTTCAACGGTTTCTTCGACATTTGATCTGACGGTCTTTTCCACCAAACTTGCTCAACGGGTCTATCAGTGACACTACAAGGTGCAAAATTTATCTTCAGTGAAGATATTCCTATTCAAAGGCCATATTCCGGATTTGAAACCTGCAGTGATATTTCTGGGAGTTACAGCTAGTGGTGCGTCTCGCACTATTGATGGTATATTGTAAATAGTCATTCGTTTGCCCGGTTTATCTTCATCCACTGATCACATTCATTATTGAAAAAAAATTTAAAAAGGGCCCCCAAACTCCCGGGGCCAGCGGTTAATTTATGGGACGTATGGGGGAAAGTAAGTAATGTTAGTAGTTTTCTTTGCAAAATCTATAACGGGAATAGACAGATGCGAATGGGTTTATAAAAAAAACCCAGGGACTCTATTTGTTGTATTTGGTTCACGTAATGTGCGAAATGTTTCATGAAAATCAAATTCTCTTTCTTCATCCAACCGCTCTTGTTCCCAGATCCGATGCATCCAGGTGGTCCATCTCTTATGAAATGTTCATGATATCTCTTCCAAAAGGGAAAAAAAGAACATGGGTTTGGGATACTGTTTCCCCGTGCATTTAGGGACACATATCGTAACTAACGTTCCTCTTTTTGCGGGGATTGGCCCCCCTGTTTCACACCTTTTTTTTTGCTATGATTTTTTGGGTTTTTTAACCGTGGGGCACCCGGTTTCATCTACGTTTTTATATATTGTTCGGAAAATTGTTTTTTGTAAGACATCAGCCAGGTTGTCAAAAAAATTTTTTGACATTTTCTTGATTGAAATTCCCCTCTTCCCAAACTGGTTTTATTCAGGGTCTTTTTTGGACAGATCCCGGGGGACGCTTTAAAAAAGCTGTAAGCCAATCCTCACTGCAATTTCAGTCCTTTCCCCCCCCTGTGGGAATTTTTCACACATTTTTTTTTGGGAAACTGGTGTAATTTTTCGTAAATCCTTTGGTGTAAGTCCCCAAAAAAATTTTGGGAAAAAATTTTCGGGACCCCAATTGCTGCCCCGTTCGTAAGTAAAAAATAAAATGCCTAGAAACCCCGGTTTTATGTACTGATTCGATTTTTTTTTAGACTTTTGGTAGAGATTCCGCGTCCTACTTCAAATTTTTTACAATAGATGGTGACAAATTGACATGGTTCAACAATTGGATCTGTTTGGCCATTACAAAATGCATTCGCCAACCTTAGGCAACCTGCCCCTGCTGCGGAATACGGGCATATAACATGAAACTTCCAACCAATTGGGAAAAATTTTAATGCTTTTTAAAACCGATTGAGGTTATGATTTTTGAATTGTTATTTCTGCAAAACTCAGTTATAATTACCAATGTTTTTTTTTCATTGAAATGGATCTTGTTTGTATTTTGTGTGGTCAGTCCGGGGTGTCGATTTTTTTCCGAACCCAAAGCGGGGGTAAATTGTTAATATAACACATTTTAAAAAAATTTATGGAATCAATAATGGGACTTTTTCTCC
>JAFIRS010001133.1:0-290000 GCA_018342105.1 Gonioctena quinquepunctata
TTTTCGTCGTTTTCGATCCATTCTCGCCATTCTCGTCGTTTTCGTCGTTTTCGATACGCCATTCTCGTCGTTTTCGTCGTTTTCGATACGCATTCTCGTCGTTTTTTTCGTCGTTTTCGATACGCCATTCTCGTCGTTTTCGTCGTTTTCGATACGCCATTCTCGTCGTTTTCGTCGTTTTCGTCTCTCGCCATTCTCGTCGTTTTCGTCTTTTCGATACGCCATTCTCGTCGTTTTCGTCGTTTTCGTCGCTTTCAATACTGCGCCATTCTCGTCGTTTCGTACCTATACGCCATTCTCGTCGTTGTCGTCGTTTTCGATACGCCATTCTCGTCGTTTTCGATACCTATACTGAGCCATTCTCGTCGTTCTCGTCGTTTTCGATACCAATACTGCGCCATTCTCGTGCCTTTGACGTCCACATTCCGTCGCCAAACCGAAGGCCTATCTCAGCACAGGCCGTTTGGCGGTGTCTTTTCACCCCGTACCAGGCCATACCGTGTAAGTATACGGCCATTTCGTCACGGGCCATGGCCATACCCGTTGCCGCCAACCATATCTTTGAAGTCTACGGCCCTCTGCCAACCGTATCTTTGAAGGAGGCATTCGGCTATGGACCACCGGTGAAAACTATCCAACGGTGTCTTGAAGTCTGCCGTTACCATTCTGACCTATGACGTCTACCAACTCCGCCAGGATTACGTCACGGAACACGTTCCCGGGTGGGCCAACCCCCAAATTTCAGGCCCAACCCTTGCATCCGCACCCCCGTAGCAGGACCAACACACCTCTGCCACGCACCACTGTTTCAACGACGTACGCACCCACTAGCAGAACCAATCCCCGAATCCGCCACCAAACCTCCACCGTCGTCTGCGGCCACCCCGTCATGAACCCCCCCAACGACCGTTGAAGTATACATTCCGTCACCAATCGACCCTGCCAACGGTGTCGTGAAGTCTGCCGTCGCCATTTTGACCTTTGACGTTCACCAACTCCGCCAGGAATACGTCATGGAACACGTTCCCCAGGTGGGCCAACCCCCCAATTTACCCCCAATCCACAGCCACTGGTGGTGGTGCGGCGGGAGTAACCGATGACCGGAGAGGTGTGCTCAGAGTGACATGAGCCATAGCGGCCCGACCCCTGCTAATCACCTGTTAATATTATTTTGCATTTTGCAGGAAGATCGTTTATAATTGACTCTAGTTCGTTAATAAGAATATGAGGGTCTGACAACGGTGACCTATAACTGCATAATATGTACATATTGATTTTCTTACAGAAGCTGATAAAAAACTCGAATGCTTTTTCTTGTAATAGATTAACAAATTTGGTGATATTGGTAAAAGGTAATTTATCAGTTAACGGGTTTTTTTCCAATATCAAAGTCCCGCCATGAGTTGCTGTTTTTCTACTATATTTTGAAACAACGTTATAGTTTGGTAAATAAATAGGCTCATCATTTTTAAGCCAGCGTTCGGTTAATATTACTATTTGTGGAAAGTCCAAATTCTCCAGGACAGCTCGTCCAATTTATATCGGAGAGATTGAATGTTCATTTATCAGTATCAGTTTTGTAATTTTGTAGTTCTTCAAGTAAAGTTATTGGACGTTCTTCATCAGACGTTGTTATTGGCGAGGACTCCAGGGATGGCATCTGTACCAATCCAGGGCAAGGATTCGTATTAATATTATTTTCTTTGCTGCTGTTATCCTCAGTTCTTGGTATATGATAATGGTCAAGTGTAGGTATTCATGTAACTCAGTAATGCTTCACTAAGAAACAATTTACCAGTATTATTAATGGTATGTCTATCTTTATTGTGTGTAAAGTGATGATCTGCAGCCCTCGATAGATGATATCTTTTTTCAGGTTCATATTATTTCTGTATATATATTCATTGTTTTTTTTTGTCATAACGATAGAGTTCTGTAATTATGATTATATTGGTGTTTGTTATCTTTTCAAGTTTATTTACTGTGTTAGAATTGTATTTATCTGGCCAAAAAAGAAGGATATCGGATGTTGACATTTTCGTTGATTCATTAAGAGCAGTTTCAAGCAGAGCGTTTTCGACACAGTTAGTTTTGATAAAAAATTGAATCACTAATGATCCATCTTGTTTACGAGTCAGGGGTTCAATGAGATTTATTCCCCTTGATCCTGATACTAAAGTTACCCCGTTTCTTGCTTTTCTGTTAAATTTCTTGACCACTTGTCTATTGTCTTTGATACTCGTTTGCCCTTCGTCCGTTGTTGTAGTTAAATTCACTTGTGTGCCCTGGTCAATTATGATCTTCAAGTAATTTTTCAGCGTTTCAGATCCTCTTTCCTCTACACCACTGGAGTTCATCGGATAGAATTCGGTTGAGGTTGACTGGCTTTTTTTTATTAACAGGTTTTGTTTGTGTACTAATAGTGGCTGTATTCTTTATTCCATCTGTTATTTTTTGTTGGAGATAAATAATTTCAGCTTTCATGTCTTCGATTGTTTTATTGTGCTGTTCAACTAAGTCACTCATTTCTGATTCTAGTTTCAATGCTTCATTTAATACTATTTCCCTATCCTTGTTCAACTTATCTATGAAGTTGTCTTTCATGAGTCCGTCATTAGAAAGCTCAGTTATAGTTTGTTCTAATAGGCTCACCTGTTTCTCATCTGATACACTTTTGTCACTTTCACAACAAACTATTTTATTTCCTTCAATGAATTGAATTTTATTTCTAAATCTAGGTATGCAACTGTGGTGGAAGATGCTGGTACAGTTTGTACAAACATAGTGATTACATTGTTTGGTTTTACAGCATTTGTAAGTAATGTTTCGAGAGCACATGTTGCTTCGATCGTCGTATGAGACACATTGGTGCTATATTTGCTAAATATGTTAGTTGCTATTATTTTTTTAGCACTGCTAGGCACAGTAAGTGCAAAAAAAACATGTTTACATTAAAATGCGAAATTTGCCAACTGTGTTTTTTTCCATGAAAGCAAATATATACCAAAAATTTGGTGAATTTATTCGAAGCCATTTTTTCATGAGGGGTGGGCAGTGGGTAGGGTTCTGACCTCAATTAATGTTAAGAATACTTTGGAACCATTGCTTGATTTGAGTTTTGGTGAATTTTCGATACATTTTAATCCATCCTAGGGTGAATACTCACTCCAATAACCTTATATGAGCTCAACAGCCATGCCCATTTCTTATGCACAAATAATTTCCTTTAAATTTTAGATATGTCATAGTCAACGCATTGTTCCACAAAATTATATGACCAGATAAAGAAATACAACTAGCTATAAAACTTAAATAAAGCTCACATTGATTGAATAACAAGAAATATATATTCATGAAAATATACTTGTGTTGCAATTTGATAAGCTACACCCAAGTATTTCCTCATCTTTTGAACTATTGAATTTTTTCTCTTTTCCAAATACGCACTTATCAAAATATATCTTATTGATAAAAAAATCATAAATCACCCCTTCATGGCCTTCTATGATCAGAAGAAGCTTAGCATAAATTGAAAATTCTCGAGACATTTTTAGCAGAATTTTGAATGGAGCATTCTATTCAAATATTCTCAAATGCCTCTTTATGAAATTTATATCTTAATAGCTAATACCTGCGTCTTCGCACGCAACGGTATTTCACCCCTTTAGGTTTGAAGTTGTGTGATAAAACTACCACAATTATACTCCTTCACAAAAACATGCCCAATTTGAATCGATTCGCGGATTGGTTGTAGAGTGATGGGGAAACAAATACACAAACCATATTTCAGATCAATCGTATTAGGCTATCTCATTTTATTCTCTTTTTATAAATCATTTCAACTCAGGTTTTTTTAGGAATCATGTGTTTGTTTCTCATAAACCAAACATATGATTCATTAAAAATCTAGAATCATTATTTAGAAAAAAATAAGGATTCTCGGTATCCGTGCCCGAAAATTTTGGCAATCTTTGAGTATCAAATTTTTTTACGCTATTCATATTTTGCAATAGGAAAGCTGCAAGCTTTTCCATGGCATTATTTTCTTGAACATTATTGTTCTCGAAAAATCTATTATTTCTACGATCCATATTGTAACGAACCTAGGCCGGACCTGTCGCCTCACGTGTTGCCATCGACAGCGATGAGATCATCCCCGGAGATATTCGAGAACCATCCAGTGCGCTCTTCCGCGGAAAACAACGGTCAATATTGGAAACAATTGGAACATGCCGTCGCCAACCGTCCGAATTCGAAACATCGAGAATGCTGTATCGGAGATAAATAGGAAAACCTCAAGTGGAGTAGGACAGTCTGAACGAGCCCATACCATCGAGCTATACAGTGGCGTAGTAATATAAATTAAGTTGTAGATTCAGTGTGAAATAAATTATTTAAACCAAGTTAAGTTTATTTACGTTACAATTGGTGTCGGAAGTGAGATTTTGAAAATAAACAAGTGATCGTGGAGTGGATAGTCAGAAAAATAAATTGATAGACAGTGGCCCGGTTTCGCGAAGTGGACAATTGTGCGTGGGAATATAAACTGATACACTGTTCGCGTGAAACAGAAAATAGACAGTGGCCCGGTTTTCGCGAAGTGGACAATTGTGCGTGGGAATATAAACTGATACGCTGTTCGCGTGAAACAGACAATAGACGGTGGCCCGGTTTAGCGAAGTGGACAATTGTGCGTGGGAATATAAACTGATACACTCTTCGCGTGAAACAGACAATAGACTGGTGGCCCGTGGAAAACAAGTCGCGAAGGGAATTGTTAACAAACTGAGAACTATTCGTGTAAAACAGACTGATACCTCGTCAAAGACAAAATGTGTTCAAGAAAAGTGCGCCTTGCGGATTTGAAGGTAGCGGAATTGAAACAGGAATTGGAGGAAAGGGAACTGGAAACAACAGGTAAAAAGCAAGTACTCCAGGAAAGACTTGCAGAAGGACTTATACAAGAAGGTGAGGACCCCGAAACATTTTTATTCGAAGTTCCCGGAGGTGATTTAAGTTTGGTAATGAATAAACTCGAAGAAACTACTAAATCCGTGAAAGAAGAACTGCAACAAAATTCTAGAAATCTGGAAGAGAAGCTTCAAGAAAATTCTAGAAATCTGGAAGAGAAGCTTGAAGAAAATTCTAGAAATCTGGAAGAGAAGCTTCAAGAAAATTCTTTAAATCTGGAAGAGAAGCTTTCAGAAATCTGGAAGAGAAGCTTCAAGAAAATTCAAGAAGCCTGGAAGAAAACTCTAGAAATCTGAAGAGAAGCTTCTAGAAAATTCAAGAAGCCTGGAAGAGAAGTTCCTGGAAAACACAGAAGGCCTAAAAAAAGAATTGTGTGGTGTGGCTAATTTTCTAGAAGAAAGAATGGGAACCGTTGAGACAGAGATAGATAAAATTAGGGAGCAAATGAACACGGAGGTAGATAAAATCAAAGATGGGGTCGAGGCAGAAATGGACAAAATGAAGGAAACGATCAGTAAGCTGGAAAAACGAATTAATAGTGCGCCCTCCACAGAGATGGTTAATGAAAATGCAATGCTGGACTTGAGTTTGAACTTGGATAAAGTTCAAGAGGGAATAAAAGATGTCAAGGTCATTTCAGAAATAGGGAAGCTTTCCATGAAGCCGCCTCAGTTCGACGGAAAAAATCCATGGGCAAATTACCGCCGGCAGTTTGAAGCAGCGCCAAAGCAAACGGATGGAATGCAGGGGAAAGAGCTGTAGCACTGACACTTGCATTACGTGAAGAAGCGAAAAATATACTACAAACATCTCGACCGCCCAAGAACAGGAGGACTATGATCAGCTGATTAAACATCTAGAATTACGATATGGCCACGCCCATTTGGAACACGTATACCACCCCAGCTGAAAAATCGCTGCAAAAATCGGGCGAATCCTTACAGAATTCGAAACTGACATTGCACGCTTGGTTCGTCTCGCATATCCAGCTACACCAGAAAATGTAATGGAGCGACTAGTGGTTCAAGCATTCTTGGATGGACTCCGTGACCAAGAAACCAGACAAGCGTTGATATTAGCTCGTCCAACACATCTCGTAGACGCACTGGCACGAGCTTTGAATTTGAGGCAGCAAAACAATGCTGCAAGAGCCAAAGTAAAGTTCAAACGATTGAGGAAGACTCACAGGAGCCTGCTAACTTGGAAGCCGCCATAAGAAAAGTGATGAAGGAAGTGTTGCCTGAGAAAAAACATATAAGATGCCGGAATTTGCAAAATTGGACATGTGCGTAGCAAATGTCCAACATTCATCGACTCCGATGCAGGAAAACTAAGAAAGGTCGATGAGAAGGGCAATCGTCGGCATGTGTCCGGCAAGCCCCGGTTAACAACGCATATGTCGCTATGCTTCAACGACAGAACAAGGGTGTCTTCGTAGACGGTCTCATCAATAACGAGCCTTGCACCATGCTGCTAGATACAGGTGCGACTAGGACAATTCTCGGCCTTCCTTTGCCAGAACACCGGAACGGATTGAACTGACAACTTGAAGCTACGCACAGCAACAGGGAGCCAGCTACTGTATATGGCGAGCTACCGATTGAAATAATTTTGGGCAACACTAAAGTGAAACATCAGGCACTTGTAGCGGACATCGAAGACGATGCAATCATCGGAATGGACATTATGAATTCCAGAGGGTTTGAATTGATTTCAAAGACGGCGTCCTACGTGTCAACGGAGAAGAGCTGGTACTTCATGGGAGAAGTGAAGAGTTGATCCGTGTGCTGTTGGCTGAAGATGTAAGCGTACCTGAGAGGGCTGAAACCATTCTGGAGGCTCGCCTGGACGGAGAGTGCGAGCAGTGGAGACGGGTATGTTCGAGCCCAAACTTCATGATGAGAAAATTGGACGAGGATTGCACTAGGGAAGACCTTGTTGCGTCTGACAAATTTGTGCCGGTAAGGGTCATGAATGTCAATTATTTCCCAGTGACCTTGAAGAAAGGAACAATTTTGGGGCACTGCTCGTCAGTTTCATCCGTGATCCGGGCGTACGAGGTACGATTAGCCAACCCAACAACTTGCCCACAGAACTAGAGAAATTAGTTGCCATCTCTTCCAAAGACATAAAACCAGCTCAACAGCCCAAACTAAGAGATTTAGTCAAAAGTACCAAGACATCTTCGATACCGGACAAGGAAAAGGGGTCGAACTAATGTGGTCCAGCACAAGATTGATACTGGGGTGCCCGACCGATCCGGCAATCAGCAAGAAGACTTCCTCTGCCAAGAAGGCAGAGGCTGACAAAATAGTCAGCGATATGGGAAAAGAAGGAGTTATCGAACCGTCTGACAGTCCCTGGTCCTCTCCAGTCGTACTGGTGAAGAAAAAGGATGGATCGACACGCTTTTGTGTAGACTATCGCCAACTTAATAATGTCACGAAGAAGGACAGTTACCCGCTCCCGAGAATAGATGACACCCTAGACACGTTGGCTGGTTCCACGATTTTCTCGACCCTTGATCTGAAGAGTGGATACTGGCAAGTAGAACTCGCTCAGGAAGATCGAGAAAAGACTGCTTTTACCATCGGCTCAGGATTGTGGCAGTTCACCGTTATGCCATTCGGGCTCTGTAATGCTCCCGCCACATTCGAAAGATTGATGGAAACAGTACTGAAGGGACTCTCATGGAACACGTGTCTAGTGTATCTCGACGACATAATTGTGGTCGGCAGATCGTTCGAGGACCACGTGAAAAACTTGGAGGAAGTATTCCTGCGATTGAGGAACTCCGGATTGAAGCTGAGCCCTAAGAAATGCCACCTGTTCCAAAAGAAGTACGATACCTCGGCCACGTTGTCTCTGGGGAAGGAGTAGCAGTGGATGACCAGAAGATCAAAGCTGTTAAGGATTGGCCCATCCCAAAAGACATTCACCAACTTCGAAGTTTCCTTGGTTTGTGCACATACTATCGCCGATATGTGCTGGGGTTTGCAAACATCGCTAAACCACTGACCAGGCTCACGGAAGGTCAAACAAAGTTCCAGTGGTCCGAAGAATGCCAAGACTCGTTCAGGAAGCTGAAGGGAGCTTTGATTAACGCACCTGTTCTGAGCTATCCCTTACCCAACGGGAAGTTCATTTTGGATACGGACGCCAGCAACGTGGGACTTGGAGCTGTCCTATCTCAGATCCAGGAGGGGCAGGAGAAGGTCATTGGTTATTTCAGCAAGACGCTCAGCAAACCAGAGCGCAATTACTGTGTCACCAGGCGAGAGCTGTTAGCTGTTGTAAAGGGAGTGGAGCACTTCTACAAGTACGTGTATGGAAGAAGATTCCTGTTGAGAACTGACCATGCAGCTCTCAAATGGCTCTTACAGTTCAAAATCCTGAGGGTCAAGTAGCACGTTGGATCGAGAGACTCCAAGAATTCGATTTCGAGATCGAACATCGAGCCGGAACTAGCCATAAGAATGCAGATGCCTTGTCGCGAAGACCATGTCCAGATGATTGCTCACATTGCCGACGAGCAGAAGAGAAAGAAGCAACACTTTGTAGAACCGCGGCAATGGTGACAAGGAATGACAGCAAGATCCAGAAAGACCAAGAGAGAGCCCCGACCTTGGCTTAGTCGTCAGCTGGAAGAAGGGCAATCGAAGACCATCATGGCAGGAAGTCGCAGGTTACTCGCCGGCTGTTAAGTCCTATTGGGCACAATGGAACTCTCTTATTCTGGACAATGGGATCCTGAAACGTGTGTTGGAGGCCGATATTGGTGGGGAAGACAGACGCCAAATAATTGTTCCCAGGAACAGAAGAGAGGAAGTGCTGCGGGAAATCCATGATGGAGTCGCCGGAGGACATCTGGGAGTGACGAAGACCCTGCAGAAAGTGAGGCAACGGTTTTACTGGGCCAATTGTCAAGCTGACGTCCAGGACTGGTGCAGGAAGTGCGCTGTATGCGCTGCTAGCAATGGACCTCGAATACGCCCCAAGGCCCCGATGCGTCAGTACAACGTAGGCAGCCCGTTCGAGAGAATCGCCATTGACATCGCCGGCCCGTTTCCCGTATCCGACCACGGGAATAAATACATCCTTGTGGCAATGGACTACTTCAGTAAGTGGGCGGAAGCCTATGCCCGCCAACCAGGAAGCCATCACCGTCGCCGACGTCTTGGTGAAAGAATGGATATGTCGATTCGGTATTCCAATGGAGCTGCACTCGGATCAAGGCAGAAATTTCGAATCCAACCTTTTCCAAGAAATATGTCTACTGCTGAACATCCGCAAGACAAGAACCACGGCCCTACATCCGCAGTCCGATGGAATGGTGGAACGGATGAACAGGACGATCAACCGTCACTTGTCCAAGGTTGTCTCTGACCATCAAAGAGACTGGGACCAGTATCTTCATTTGTTCCTGATGGCCTATCGATCCGCAGTACACGAGTCAACCGGTCAAACTCCTGCTAGTATTATAATGGGCCGAGAACTGCGACTGCCTTGTGACCTGAAGTTTGGGATACCGCCAGGACAAGACACTGCGGGAGAGGACTACGTCAGCAAACTTCGGCAGAGAATGGACGACATCCACGAACGAGTCCGGTTGAACATCCAGAGTGCCAGCGATAAAATGAAGAAGACCTATGACATCAAGGCCGACGCTGGAGGATTTAAGGTTGATGACCTGGTTTGGCTGTACAACCCCAAACGTCGTCGTGGACTATCACCAAAGTTGCGGAACTCGTGGGAAGGCCCGTATAAAATTGTGAAAAGGATAAACGACCTTGTGTACCGAATCCATAAGCCACCCCGACGGAAACCAAGGGTCGTCCATTTCAACAGGGTGGCCCCAAACGATGGAAAACATGACCAAGTTCGCACCCTAAAGCCACCGGAGGATGATATGACGTTAGAGAAGTTTATGTCCTTGTATTCAAACGGGCAGAAAGTTCTACACGGGGTTACTAGAGAGGAGTCACGAGACCTTCTCGAGGTGCCTGCTGACTACGCACTAGCGCACTGTGAGGCAGAAGATCTTCAAATGCCCAGGGGCATCGCCGTAGTCTTCTCCAAGAAATATGGTCAACTCCAAACACTGCGGGAGCAGAATACAGAAGTTGGTGGGGTGCTACAGTTGAAGAAAGGCCAGAGAAACATCTACTACCTAGTTACCAAGAGGCATTCCCAAGATAAACCGTCCTATGAAGATGTCTGAAGAGTCTCACCAAACTAAGAGATACTATGGTGGACCAGAATCTGGTGGATCTAGCAATTCCAAAATTGTCCTGTGGTATTGATGGGTTGGACTGGAGAGTCATAAGAAGTATGCTGGAGGCGATATTCAGATCCAGCGGCGTCAAGATTTTGGTTTGCTGTAACCCTCTTCCACGACCGATCATGAAGACCGTGGAGTGTTACTTCCATCGAACTTCACGGTGCAGATATGGGGAGTCATGCAGATATCGTCACACTCCAAGGATGAAATTTCGGGACGAAATGTCTTTAAGAAGGGGGCAATGTAACGAACCTAGGCCGGACCTGTCGCCTCACGTGTTGCCATCGACAGCGATGAGATCATCCCCGGAGATATTCGAGAACCATCCAGTGCGCTCTTCCGCGGAAAACAACGGTCAATATTGGAAACAATTGGAACATGCCGTCGCCAACCGTCCGAATTCGAAACATCGAGAATGCTGTATCGGAGATAAATAGGAAAACCTCAAGTGGAGTAGGACAGTCTGAACGAGCCCATACCATCGAGCTATACAGTGGCGTAGTAATATAAATTAAGTTGTAGATTCAGTGTGAAATAAATTATTTAAACCAAGTTAAGTTTATTTACGTTACAATATTATTCGTAGGAATTTCATCATCTCTATGACTAACATTATTTTGAAAGAAATCAGCTCTCTCCTAATTTCTTGATTAGGGAGCCAGCAGTTTTGCATTTGCGGCCTCGAAACTTCAAAAGACCGATTTATCGGTGAAATAACTTGCCTCTGACTGGGCAGCATCGCCGTCGAGGCGAGTTGTGGATTTGGTTCTCCAAACCTCAAAACACTACGATTTGATTCCATACTAGGAACTTGAAAAATGTCCGACACCCGCCTTTGTGTTTGTGCAAAATTTCCCTCGAGATTTGATTTTTCGCTGTTCTCCCCCATCACGTGGGTTCACTCCATATACAAAGAATTTAGCCCAGAACTACTATCAAATTTTGTGGTAATATTTAGGAAGCTGTACGAGTCCCTAATACCCTACGCAACACTATTTCTAGTAATAAATATCGCGCCTATCTCACCACGTGTATCCTAACACTGTCACACGTGGTGCCTGCTCGTCTCCGGAGACGTCCTCGAGGTCGGCTTATCGAAGCATGCGTGGAATGAGACTCCGTGGCCCCAAACCTTGAAAAAAGCACGACCTTCTACACCTGGTGACACCCCAATACCAGCTCGGCTGTCATGGCTAATCACCAGCATGTAGCGGAATGACAGGGAATGGCATCCAAGTAAAAACACACTGCTAAAATTCTTATTCTGCTCCCTCGTTCCGTAGACTACGTAATTTGGGCTTCGAATTCCTTTTTGAAACCAACTTATTGTTGGCAGAAACGATTGATAATGAATATGAGTTTGGTACAATTGGTAGGAGTCCTCCTTAAATAACCATGAAATATAATCCTAGTACGTGATAGTCGTAGCTATCCTCTATCGATGATACGAATAAGATTTCCAATCGGAGAATTTCGTGCAACTTGTCCAAGTTGCTCCTCGGGAAAGTTATTTCTGCAAATCCACCAATATGAATAGTCAACGAAGCGCAGCGCAGAGCTCAAAATATGGCGACTTGACTCTCAGATTAACTGAGCAAGACTAACTGACTTTTGGTAACTTCGCACGCTTAAATAAGACGGCGTCTAGAATGGCGGCTCGCCATTGGTCGGAATTGTCAAAAGGGGCGTAGCTCTGCAATTCGCGATTACAATACTATATTTCGAGTATTTTCACTCTAGATTTCATTCGAACTTTTTTCCGAATTATACAACATATATTTTATGAAAAATAATATTTAACATTAATTTGCAGGAATGGGCCTAATGCAGCATTTCACGACACGACCCCCTCCAAAAAGGACGCTTAACAAATGTACCAACCATATTCATCACCAACGCAACCACCAACGCCTTGAAAGAGGCTTTTTTTTTCACTTTATTTCAACAGCATCATACATCTTATATGGCACTTCATGCCCGAATACCCCAGAGGGTTAACAGTAATTGGTCCCCATCCTAATTGAGTATAATGTTAACTTAAAACTACTCGAACATGTGGCTCTAAGCCTAAAATAAAATTTCAAATTTTTTCAGGTAACATGGACCGAACAGATAAGGATACTTCTCTTTGGGGACAATCCCCCTCAAAGAGTGACAATATATAGCCAGAAATCTAGCTGTTGGCCATCCGTAGCCGGGAATATAGCTGTTTGGCCATCGGTAGCCGGGAATATAGCTGTTTGGCCATCCGTAGCCGGGAATATAGTTGTTTTTTAAGAAACAGGAACTATAGTTAAAAAAAATCTTAGGTAAGTATTATTATAATGTTTCTAACAAAATCTCAGGTTTTACTCTCTCGCAGGTACTCTTAAATTTATTTCCAAAGAAAAACACAACAACACGTGGGCTTATCCAAGCTCCACAACTTTTCGAGTTCAAAATGGTAGACTACCATGTCTATCAATTTTTTCTTTAAAATTTGACTAGGGGAATATCACATCCTCAACATATATTCAGACTTCTTGCCTCATCTTTTCAACTTTTAACTTCTGATGGAGTTAAAAGGAAAATACTTAATTTCTCTGATGACCTATACGCCCTAAAACACTTTACTTATTTATATAAAAAAGGTACTAATTCTAAAAGTTTACTATACTTTTGCTGTGGCGAAAGTTGGAGTTCAGTATACTCACGGACATGACAAGGATTAATACAAAAATTCGGGTTCACTATACAGTCATAGATAGATTGCACAGTGAGCATGTGTGTCCCATCTAGTTAGAAGAAAAAGTGAAGTAGATAGGAGAAAAATGAAGTAAAAAATTGTAGTTTTCACACAGCGTATGTATAATAGTGTATAGTGAAAACCAAAAAAACTATACTGGAGTTAGTGCAATAGAAAAAGGAATTACATCAAATGGAACTACAGAACAACAGCTGAGTATAAAAACAGTACACTTTATTCATTCAAGCCTGCCAGCAAAAAATAAAACTGATTATTTTTCCGACCCAAATATCGACCAATAGAATTGCACCATTCGACGTCACGTGGTACAACCTACATGGTATTATACTGATAATTTTTTGAAAATTTTCTCTGGTAGTTGCTATATATAAAAAACAAAACATGATCCAGTCAAATTAACCACACTTCAAACTGACAGGTTGAATTCAATTGTGACAATTGGAGATTTTTCATGAAAATGAGTCGATTTGGAGTTTGTTCTCTGTCCACCATCGATAAAAAAGTCAAAGGAAATGTTCCCATTAATACGGAGAAGGCAAAAAAACAGTTTGGAACCAATTTACTACTTTTGTACTGAGAGGAATACACATTGAGTGCTGAAACGAGTGAGCGCAATTGGCAAACATTATGAAAGATTACGCACAATATGAAGAAAATGGATGGAGAAGACTATAAAGAAGGTACAATAAAAACAATGTGGAATCAGACTGCCAAATTACTTCAAGAAAAGTATTTGAACGATTTCGACATCAAAATCAACCCATTTTCGGATGCTGCATTCAAGACCGCTCGAGGAGCTCGTGATGCCAAGCGTAAGGCTTTACAATCGATTCCGGAAAAACGGAGGGCAAGTGCAGCAGCGTTGGAGGAAAAAGATTGGGATGCAATGACCACTGTTTGGAAAAATAATCCCCCGAATACCACACGAGCTTCAAATTATCTGGCATTTCCCTCAAGGTTCCTTGCAAACAAATAAAGTCGTCAAGTTTTTCAGGAAAAATCACTCGCGCTTCGCGCTCGTGATTTTTTAACCTGAAAAACTTGACTTCTTCATTTGTTTGCAACGAATCTATCGGGAAATACCCGATAATTTTGAAGCTCTTGTGGTATTATAAGTGATAATTTTTATCAAAACATTGTTTTTATAAAGAGCTTCAAAGAACCCAGTGGAGTGGGGTCAAAAAAGGATTTAATTTAAATTTAAAATTTAGATTTAAATAAAAATTATAAAATGGGAGACCATTGTACAGTTTGTGAGAAAGATGTTGGGGATAAATTCGCCATATGTGACAGCTGTCATTGTATACAACATCCAGTCGAAGCCTGTACAGGCCTAAGTTCATCTGAGCTCAGAGCAGTAATAATACAGAAAAGGACACTAGTATATTTCTGGCAAGAATGTCTTACCTCCTTCAAGAATATACCGACATTACTCATTACGAGATAAAAAGTTTCAAAACTGAATTTACCTCCCTAAAAAAAGAAGTACCTAGACCAAATAAAAAATGAGATGAAGAGCTGGAAAGACGAAAATAAGACACTGAAATCAGAAATGACAATGCTTGAAGAAGTCATAAAAAACGCAAATGAAAATGAAAATACTGTAACCATATCTAACGAAAACGTGATTGCGGAAGTTCTTGAACGACAAAAACGGGAAAACAATGTAATTGTGGCAAATGTGAGGGAATCACAGGCAACAAATATCATACAACAAAAAGAAGATGCAAACTAAATAAAAAAACTTTTCAGAAACTGGAACAATCCTGGATAATATTGTTTTCAGAATGGGGAAGATCCTACCAGACAAAAACCGTTTAATCAAAGTCATAATGCCGAACAAAAGCGATGCGATTGGTGTACTTAGACATATAAGAAATAATAAAAATGATATTCCCGGAGGCATCAGGATATTTGGTGGCCAGACGATACAACGAAAATATTATTATCAAAAGGTCAAAATTCAACTGGAGGAACTAATATCAAGGGGCGAAAATTCCAAAACAATTAGATATATCAATAATGTGCCTACTATTGTGAACAAATATAATAGTGTAAAAAACTAATTGAACATCCTAAAATAGCACTAGGTTCGGACATAATCTATAGTAACATAGCTAGTTTCACAGCACATAAAGATGAAGTTATTACTACAATTTTACCATACCAACCATCAGTAGTAATTTTCAGTGAAAGCTGTACTACTTTAGAAATTGAAGATAGTGAAATAATGCTCTCGAACTATAATATAAATAGATGTGACTCAACTTCAAGACATACGACGGGAGGAGTGCTAATATATGTAAAATCTAACCTAAAACACTCTATATATAAAGTATATGTGCTGGAGAAAAATTTTTGGTGTTTAATATTAAAAATAAATATAAATCAGATTAATATGTTAATAGGTGCACTGTATCACTCACCCAATGAAAGCAATGCAATATTCCTGAGTAATCTAGAGTCAATATGCGAAGATCTTGTCTAATCAAACATGAAATTTATGATAACCGGTGACTTTAATATTGATGTAAAAAAAAACGAGACTTATTCAAATCAAATCCAAAATTTACTGAATGTGTATGGAGTAAAACAGGGCATAGATGAATGTACAAGGATCACTAATACTAGTGCTAGTTTAGTTGACTTAGTTCTCAGTAATTTCGATGTAAAAACTCTAGTACACCATATACCCAAATTAACAGATCACTCCTTAGAATCCGTCAATACAATGAATAAAACATATACGAATTCAACTAAAATCATACAAAATTATCGAAATTTAGGAAATGTAAACATGGAACTAATATGTAGAGAATTGATAGGCACGAATTATTTACTTGACTGTGTCGATGTTGATATATTCTATGATGATTTTAATATAAACACAGAACAAATTGTTGATCAAATAGCACCAATTAAATCATACCATTGTGACCAGAATAGCCTACCTTGGTTCGACTACGAAGTAAGGAATGCAACCAAGACAAGAGATACAGCTTATCAAATATTTTAGAACACTAGAAATGAAAAAAACTGGCAAGACTATAAAAGACTAAGGAATGATGCAGTTAATTTACTTGAAATAAAGAAAAAACAATACTATTACAATAAAGTCGACCTAAGTTCGAAAAATCCACAATTAATATGGAAAACTATCAAATCACTAACGGATACTAAATTGAAAGAATGTGATTGGAACACTATAAAATTGGAAAGAGATGACGAAATAATTAAATGTAAGAACAAAAAGGAAATTGCCTAAAATTTTAATACATTTTTTGAAACCAGCCTAGAAAAAATTGTAGACTCCATTCAAACTCCTATAACCTGGCAGAGTGGAAACATTACTGAAACCACCTTTACTGTTTCTAAACAACTGCAATTGAAAGATCTAGCACAAAGAATTAATAAATTAGAAAATAAGTCAAGTTATGAAATTCTAGATATAAAATTAATTAAAAAAACGTTTGGAATAATAGGATATGTTATGTTACATTTCATTAATATTTCGTTGGAAGAGGGTAAGTGCCCAGAACAGCTAAAAACCAGTACTATCATACCAGTACGTAAGATAAAAAACACTAAAAAAGCGAGTGAATTTCGACCAGTCAACACACTGCCAGGCATGGAGAAAGTTCTTGAAATGGCTGTATATAAACAACTCTTAGAATATGTGGAAACTAATAAGATAATCATGGATAATCAATCTGGGTTTCGACAGAATCACTCTTGTGAATCGGCTGACAATCACTAAGTGGACTCAATCTATTGACAAGGGTGAATATGTCGTTACAGTTTTCTTAGACTTAAGAAGGGCATTTGAAACCATAGACCACGAAATTTTGCTAAAAAAATTAGAAACCATAGGGATTAATGGAACTGTATTGCATTGGTTTGAAGATTACCTGAATGGGAGGAAACGAATAACGAAAATAGATAATGCATTATCCAATCCCATTGATACTAAATACGGTGTACCACAGGGAAGCGTGCTGGGACCTCTGCTGTTCTTGATATATATGAATGATATGAGCACAATGATAAACTGATTTTATCAACCTATTTACGAGACGAGACGAGGTCTAGAATGGCGGCTCGCCATTGGTCGGAATTGTCAAAAGGGGCGTATATTTCGAGTGTTTTCACTCTAGATTTCATTCGAACTTTTTTCCGAATTATACAAAATATATTTTATGAAAAATAATATTCAACATTAATTTGCTGGAATAGGCCAAATGCGGCATTTCACGACACGACCCCCAACAAAAAGGACTCTTAACAAATGTACCAACCATATTCATCACCAAAACAACCACCAACGCTTCGAAAGAGGCTTTTTTTTTCACTTTATTTCAACAGCATCATACATCTCATATGGCACTTCATGCCCAAATACCCCAGAGGGTTAACAGTAATTGATCCATATCCAAATTGGGTATAATGTTAACTTAAAACTACTTACTTAAAATTTAAATTTTTTTCAGGTAACATGAACCGAACAGATAAGGATACTTCTCAATCAATCTCAATCCCCCTCAAAGAGTGACAACATATAGCCAGAAATCTAGCTGTATGCCATCCGTAGCCGAGAATATAGCTGTTTGGCCATCCTTAGTCGAGAATATAGCTGTTTGGCCTTCCGTAGACGGGAATATAGTTGTTTTCCAAGAAAAACGAACGATAGTAAAAAAAAACTAGGTAAGTATTAACAAAACAAAAGGAAACGGAAACGGATAAAAAAAAATCCCCTCATTATAATGCCATTACTTGCTTCAATAAGTTACCAAATGTAGTCAAAAGAATCAGAAGTAATAAGATATTCCATAAATGTATTAAAAAATTTCTTTTAGTGAAATGCTATTATAGTTACAAAGATTTCCTTACTGACAATCTCACAAATAATTTCGATCACTGTTCCCAATTTCAATTAGGATCAATTGTGTGAATGTTGTGAAATGCTCGCATACCTTTTATGTATGTGTGTATTTGTATATATATATATATATATATATATATATATATATATATATATATATTTATATATAGGTAAACCTGTGCTCGTTTTTATTTTTTTGTATTTTTACTTAATTTTCTTAAAACTGACTTACCATATTTACCAAGCCTATCAAAAACGGTGAATACAAATTAATATTATTATTATTATACGATACGATACGGTACGATACGATACAAGACGAGACGGCGTCTAGAATGGCGGCTCGCCATTGGTCGGAATTGTCAAAAGGGGCGTAACCTTGCAATTCGCGATTACAATACTATATTTCGAGTGTTTTCACTCTAGATTTCATTCAAACTTTTTTCCAAATTATACAAAATGTATTTTATGAAAAATAATATTCAACATTAATTTGCTGAAATGGGCAAAATGCGGCATTTCATGACACGACCCCCAACAAAAAGGACTCTTAACAAATGTACCAACCATCTTCATCACCAACACAACCACCAACGCCTTGAAAGAGGCTTTTTTTTACTTTATTTCAACAGCATCATACATCTCATATGGCACTTCATGCCCAAATACCCCAGAGGGTTAACAGTAATTGATCCATATCCAAATTGGGTATAATGTTAACTTAAAACTACTTAAAATTTAAAAAAATTTCAGGTAACATGAACCGAACAGATAAGGATACTTCTCAATCAATCTCAATCCCCCTCAAAGAGTGACAACATATAGCCAGAAATCTAGCTGTATGCCATCCGTAGCCGAGAATATAGCTGTTTGGCCATCCTTAGTCGAGAATATAGCTGTTTGGCCTTCCGTAGACGGGAATATAGTTGTTTTTCAAGAAAAACGAACAATAGTAAAAAAAACCTAGGTAAGTATTAACAGAACGAAAGAAAACGGAAACGGATAAAAAAAAAATCCCCTCATTAAAATGCCATTACTTGCTTCACTGAGTTACCAAATGTAGTCAAAAGAATCAGAAGTGATAAGATACTCCATGAATGTATTAAAAAATTTCTTTCAGGGAAATGCTATTATAGTTATCAAGATTTCCTTACTGACAATCTCACAAATAATTTCGATCACTGTTCCCAATTTCAATTAGGATAAATTTTGTGAATTATATATATATATATATATATATATATATATATATATAATTCACAAAATTTATCCTAATTGAAATATATATATATATATATATATATATATATATAGGTAAACCTGTGCTCGTTTTTATTTTTTTGTATTTTTACTTAATTTTCTTAAAACTGACTTACCATATTTACCAAGTGTATCAAAAACGGTGAATAAAAATTATTATTATTATTATGATACGATACGATAATTTGTATTGTATACTTAGGTCAGGTGGTTTAAATAACTGCTCCTGCTTTAAAATCATATAAATTACAATCCAGATCATAGTTTTTTCTGGGATCAACACCAGAAAGTGCAGTTGAGTCTGGTCTACAAAAAGAGCTTGATATTAAAAAGTGAATTGAAAGTTTGAGTGCATTTTGATCAACAAACATTACATTGATATAATAGTGAATCAAGTGTGTATAAAAACTAACAATATAATTAAAAACCAAGACAATAAACCATAAAAACTTCATACTGAATCTCTAATCAGAGATTGTAAAAACTGTTCAAAGATAAACAGGCTATTGGATATTTCATAGTCCAGGAGTTGAGAGTAAATTTGTTGTGGGATTTATTAACATTTTGATCCAAAAATTGAATGGTGTAAATACATTATCAGGAATTAGAGGTGATATAAAGTAGCGGTTCTATCTCCTGAATAATTTGTGTTCTACACTGAGAGAAATTACCATGTCAAATTTCAAGTGCTGCAAATCTAAAGAGTGCTCAACCCTTTATTGCATTAAATGTTGAACGCGTTTCACCCCAGCTGCATGGATAGGAAAAAACAGGTGGTGAAGATGGAAGGAAACAAAATCATTTGTTCGAAGGAGTGTTACACAAGTAAGAAAACGAAGAGGAATATTTGGATGCACTTGAAATAAAAGTAAAAACTTTGGAAAAATCATTAGATGAAAAAGATACGCAAATTGACCACATAGAAAAATTGTATGAAGATAAAATCATTGACCTATCACAGGAAATAACTAAACTGACTACAGATAATCATGAAAAGGATCACATTCAAAGACTGAAAAGGGCCTCAGTCGATTTTCAGGACGAAGTTATTAGTTCGGAGGAGTTATTTGCCAATGAAATAAATAATCAAAAAAGGTACATTAATCAGTTGACCTCAGATATAAATCTAATTTCACAGAGAAATGGGGAGCTACAAAAAGAAGTTGAAACAACAAAAACGCAACTGAATATATGGAAAGAACAGGTGGCTGAAATCAGTGCAATCAACAATCAATTGGAAAAAACAAATGATAACGAATCAATCAAACAATAGAACACGGAACTAGAGAATGGGCTTAGCTGATAATATTTAAATGAGAAAATAAGTAAACGGAACACTGACATTATTGAATCAGATAAAAAAATGATCACAGAAAAAGAATAAAATAAAGATTTAAGGAACAGGTTGAACGAAGCTGAAGAACAGAAAATTAAACTGGAAAATGACCTTCACGAATTAAACGTGATCAACAGCTCCATGATAACTTCCATACGTATACTTGAGCATGAAAACACTAGGCTATTGAAGGACCTTGAGATGCTGAAGAAGGGTAATGAATATTTTTGTTGCTCAAAGTATTCTGTTGATAACTCAATTGTTTCCAAATTAGGGTCTCCAACGTGTGATCCAGATAAAAATGGACACTATCTCAAGCACATGAAACCAACTGAAGGGCTGAAATGTCAGCCATACCTGAAATCGTTTGTCCTTGTTTCCTCCAATAGATGTAAAAATCTCTTTAAGCCAATATTAAATCAGAAAGGTGATCATATTTCAATTTTCTCAATATGCAAACCTAACTGTCCTGATGACAAATTGCTTGAAAGCATGCTTGACATAGGCAGAAAATTATCGAAAGATGATTTGTTAATATATTGTCCAAATATTATACACTGTAAAATGATTGACATATTAGCAGCCGAGCTGAATAATACAAACATTCTGCTGTTATCACGACTCTACTCGTTAAAGTCAAGGAACATGGACCAAACCACCTATGAAAATAATCTAAATATTCAGAAATATCTTCACCATAAAAGACCATCAAATATTTCGTTCTTTGAGTGTAATAACTTTCTTAGAAAATCTAAGTTCAATACAAATGGAGAGCATCTCAACAAATCTGACAAATGGGCTCTTACTAAGTCGATCCTGGGATTCATCTCGGATAAATATGGAGTTTCCGCTGTACCTATTCAGAAGCCAAAGGACCAAAGGAGTGTTGTGAATGATGACAGTCCCACTGAGAGAAGACCAATAGGGAGAGAAGTTACTCAAGGGCCTTTTTTACGAAATCATCAAATGACCAGTCAGCGGAGGTAGTAAACAGCCTCATAGAAAAACCAGATATATGTTCCGTGAGGCATGTTAAGGAATTCTCAATCTTCTACCAAAATGTTCGTGGATTAAGATCTAAAGTGAAGGAAATATATCAAAACATTACCTTGAATGATTTTGACATCATATGTTTATCCGAGACATTGCTCAATGACTCAATATATGATAATGAACTATGTGATAAAAGATACCAAATACTGAGGAATGACAAACCATACGAAATTGCAGGTGTGCAGCGGGGAGGTGGTGTACTATGCTGTGTCAAAAATGAATATCATATCGTGCAAGTATCAAAAAACATAGACATTGATTTTCAGTGGCTATGTGTGACATGCAAATTATACGATACCACAATAACAATTTGTTGTCTGTATATCAGGTCAGGATCAAACCTAACAGCCTATGAAAAAATGTTTGACTCTCTTGAAGCATGTAATGATCTTTATTCTGATAATATATTCTGTGTAGGTGACTTTAATGTCCCGGAAATCAGTGGCGCCTCATATGATCTTGAAGCTGGTTCCTCTAAGGCTAAAATAATCTTGAACATTTTGTGCAAATATGATCTCTACTCCATGAGTGATGTTCCAAATTTTGTAAACAATACTTTGGACTTGGTATTAATGAGCCGGACAGAAGCAACGGTATCCCTCTCAGACTCTCCTCTAGTAAGTATTGACCAATATCACCCACCCTTAGAAATAAATTTCAGCATATGTTTCTCAAAAGAAAACCACTCTCAACTCCATGATACCAACTCACCTAACTATGACTACAAAAAAGGTGATTTTAATAGGTTATACTATCTGCTGGGTCTGTGTGATTGGGTAAATATTATTAACTCAAATGATCCAAATGAATGTGTTACTCAATTTTATGACACTCTGTACGATATAATGGATGAATGCATCCCACATAAAAGACAATACAAAAACAAATATCCTCACTGGTACTCAGAAGAGCTAATTCAAAAAATAATGCTAAAGAAACGTCTATGTAAAAAATAAAAAAAAAACCCGAATATTTGCAAAGATACAGGAAACTGAGAAGTGAAACCAAAAAACTTATTAAAGCGAGTTATGAAAATCATTGAAAAATATTAGGAACAAATTCATTCGGATCCAAAATACTTTTGGGACTTTATGAAAAATAAAAGAAGTAACTCATCTATATCGAGTAGATTTATTTATAATATGAAACTTAGAATCAGATAAAGATATCTCCAATGCCTATGCCAATACTTCAAGTCAGTATATAGTGAAAGTACACTCATCTCTAGGGAAACCGAACATAAAGATTATGGTCTTTCTAACCTACAAATTAAAAACATTGAAATATCTGATATTTTAGAGGCCATTCAATCATTGAAACCCAAAGCGGCAATGGGGGTAGATGGAATACCAGCCTACTTTTTCAAAGCATTCGCTGACCTATTATCATCACCACTACAAATTATTTTCAATAGATCATTGGAGTCTAATGTGTTTCCTGAAAGATTCAAAGTGAGACGTATAATTGCAATTCATAAATCTGGCAAAACCAATGAAATAACAAACTATAGGCCCATCACTATTTTACCATCACCCTCAAAAATATTTGAGAAGACAATGCATAAAAAAATTAATTGTCACATTATCTTCAGTACTCTTAGAGGAACAACATGGGTTCATAAATAAAAAATCAACCACAACAACCTTTGCGTCTTTAGCGAGTATGTCTCCAAAGAAATATCCAACTATCAAATTGATACCATTTACACGGACCTAGCAAAAGCATTTGATAGGGTAAATCACAATGTTTTGCTGAATAAGTTAACATCATTTTCATTCGATGAAAAATTAGTCGCATTTATAAAATCGTATCTGACAAATCGTCCTAACTCCGTTAAATATAATAACTGTCAGTCCGAGAGTTTTACTAGTACCTTGGGTGTACCCCAAGGCTCGATACTGGGACCGTTGCTTTTTGTCATGTTCATTAATGATATCAATGACTATCTTGAAGGTACAAAATTTCTTCTATATGCAGATGACTTGAAAGTGTTTCTCAAAATAACATCAGTAGAAGACACAAAAAAGTTCCAAGACATAATTGATGCAATCTGTAGGTACTGCGATGATAATGACCTATCACTAAATGAGTCAAAATGTAAAATAGTATCATACACTAGAAAAAAAATAGAAATAGTCGGAAACTATACCATCAATGGTGTCGAGCTGGAATCTCTAGATAGAATCAAGGATCTGGGTGTTGTTTTTACTAAAACATTGTCGTTCAATGAACATATTAGCAGAATTAGCTTTGAGTGCTACAGAAAACTCGGCTTCATCTTGAGATCAAGCCATGATTTTAAATACCAAACATCTATAATACTATTTAATTCCTATGTTAGATCTAAGTTAGAGTACTGCTGTATTATTTGGAACCCTGAGACCATAACATATTCCGATATGCTTGAAAAAATTCAAAAAAAATTTCTAAGATCCATGCACTTCAAAAAATATGGAATATACCTACGAAAACCAAAGAAGAGATTTTGAAATTATGACTTTGAGCGAACGACGTGAAAGGACCCAGATTCTTTTCGTCTTTGATATCTTACACAACTTGATCAATGTACCTGATATACTGATGAACATTCACTTCAACGTACCAGACATAAGACTGAGAATCAGAAATAGCCCCTTCAAAATTCACAATTTAAGCGCCCCCATTAACAACTGCTTAGTCAGTGTTAACAACCTCTTGAGAACAGGAGAAATTAATTTACTTAATATCTCTAAGACCTCACTACTCTCCCTTTTGAGATACAACCAGGATAGTATAAGTGCCTTGTGATGTATGTACATTAATTTTAAATATTTTAATAGTTTTAATATTGTTTATATATATATATATATATATATATATATATATATATATATGTTTGTATCTGTATAATTGTTATAGTTCGCTTCTGTATGTTTGTAATTTTCCAACTGATACATGTTATTAGACATGGTCTGTTTGTAATCAGTATAAATAAATAAATAAAATACGATACGGTACGATACGATAATCAGAAGAATCAGAAATAGCCCCTTCAAAATTCACAATTTAAGCGCCCCCATTAACAACTGCTTAGTCAGTGTTAACAACCTCTTGAGAACAGGAGAAATTGATTTCCTTAATATCTCTAAAACCTCACTACTCTCCCATTTGAGATACAACCAGGATAGTATAAGTGCCTTGTGATGTATGTACATTAATTTTAAATATTTTAATAGTTTTAATATTGTTTATATATATATATATATATATATATATATATATATATGTTTGTATCTGTATAATTGTTATAGTTCGCTTCTGTCCAAGTCGCATATACAACGTGGATGAATCAGGGCTTACCGTAGTACAGAGCAAGATACCCCAAGTGATTGGACATAAAGGAAAACGGCAGAAAGCTTCTCTTACCTCAGCGGAAAGGGGTTCATGGGGAAACATGGATCAAGTGCCTCATGGGTGGGCTCTGGGCACATAATGATTGCGCTGGGCCAGAGTTTGATACCTGGATTTGCGATTTTTGTAAATAATTTGTGTTCATTCCTTTATTATACCAAAGTTTTCAAAGAGTCTCTTATAAGTTAAGGTTAATTTTTCATAGCGATTATAGTATTCCATATTTGGGGTACCTATTCCATATATAGGTACCTTTATCGTTATTTAGTTATTGAAAATTTTTCTTACCTCAAACTGAACAAAATAATCTAAAATTGTTACAAACTTAAGTGCAAATATATGATTGTTAATAATTACCACAAAAAGTATTTTATTTATAAAATTTGTGAAAGTTATGCCTGAAAATCAAAACGGTATTCCATATTTGGTCACTTTCCTCTATACATTCCAAGTCTAAATACAGTTACGTTAGATGTATCTATTCCTTAAGAATCTCTCTGGTAGAATTTTTGTCTTCATTTGTTCTGTTTCCTAGGGTCTGTTGGTTAGGTTCTTTCACATTCAGTATTATAATATTTGACTCTCTATTTTGTCTTTCTCTCATCTCCATGATCATATGTTCATTTAAAGTAGCACTCTCCAAAGTCACAGCTTTCATTTGATCAGTTCGATTTGCTTTACTTTGTACTAATGTTTCGAGAGACAATTTTACTGTACTGTATATCTTTTGCAGATTTTAATAGTTTTCGATATAAATTGCGGTAGCTATTGTAGTATTTATGAAGGAATGGTACAGTGGTAAATTTTCTACTTGAGTGAAGAAATTTTAAATTGATTCTCTTTGTTAGCTATTGTTTCTTATCTTACACCTTTATTTTTTTAATTGGAAAAGCCGTATTAAAATTATTTAGAAGGAGAGTATAAAATGTATAAAAAGGATCTATGGAATGGAAAATATCCTGCCAGCGACTATTTGAGCAAAACTCGTGGAATTTATTAAAAAATTTTGTACTAAATAGACGACTATATTTGAACTTAGGGGCAGGAGTTTTTATGTTGAGCGGTATGGAGCCGAGAATAGCTTCGTGATCGGAAAAGCCTGAGGGGACAACCGAGCATGAAGTATCTTCTGAAGTGGTGCAAAGGTAATCAATTATGGTTGCAGTGAATTTTGATAATCGAGTAGGTTCATTTACATGCATTCTTAAATTATAGGAATTAAGTCAATTAATTAGTTGGAGGCTAGGTAAGGACTCTGGATCAGAGAAGTATATATTCAAATCGCCTGTGATTACTATATTCGAATGGGTTGCTAGTTGTGATAAGAGCAATTCGAGTTTGTTTAGGAATATGTTTACATCTGAGGACGGAGCCCTATATATACTTAGGATGTACATGTTAAGCTTAATAGAGAAAATAATTGCACATTCGAACTGTTTTTCCTCTAAAATATTATTGAATTTATTAAGATGAACAAAGTTGAGAGTGTCAACTAAGGAGTCCTTCATGAAGATTATAGTCCCACCATGGATTGAGTTGGCCCTGTTGTATCTGGCCACTGGTATGTATTTGGGTAGGTGGACTGGCTCCTCTTCACTCAGCCAGTGCTCAGTTAGTGTAACAAAATCAGGAAATTTATGGTTTTCCAATAGTATGCATAGTTCGTCAACTTTGTTCCTCAGTGACTGGATGTTTAGAGAAAATAGGGAAATATTCATCTTGTCTGGCGGGTGACCTCTAAAAAATGGTTCTTAGATTTAGCGGCTTCTTCCTCCAAGTTTGTCTTTTGTGATTGAGAATAATTTGGCAATATGGAGCTTGTGTAGTTATTGGATGCAATCGTTTGTATGTTGCTGACCTTGAGCTTGTTCAGGTTTTCGAGATCCCAGGTTTCGATTAAATTCAACAAGGCTCTAGCGAGGTGAATTTTTGCAACTCTTTTCAAGTTGTAGCCATCGGGTGTATAGTTATTTCTACGGAATATGTTATTACAGTCCAGAAATCTGGCTGTGGTTGATTGTTGTCTGTGCAGAGCTTTGAGGAAATTTAGATTATTTTCGTATATGAGTTTGTTCATACTAGCTAGCCTATAAAATCTGTATGGCTCAGAAATTAATACTACAGTATGTTGACAGTTGTTTACAAATTCTTCCAAAAGCCTTTGGTTGCACTTGTTTGTCCACAGTATGACAATATCGTCTCGTGTGAAGTTCTTTGAAGACATGAGAGCTGTATGAACCAGCTCCTCGTCGGTTGCTCCTGTTTTTAACCATGATTGCGTTGAGTAATTGTTTGAAATGTTCCACAAGTAATATAATAGTTCTTTTCCCTGTGAGTTCGAAATCAGGAGTATTTTTTTATTCATAAGTTTTTATGGTTATCTCGCTTAGAAGCTCTCGGGGGTGGTGGGGACTGTTTTTTGCTTTGATTGGAGTAATTTAGATTTAAATGTTATATTTTATTTATCTCAATTTGATTCAGAGTTCTACTGTCATTTTGACTTGTACTTTGAGACATCATTGAAGTACATTTATCTGATTTGTGTTGTTTTAGTTCTTCAAGTAGGAGCTTGTTGTCATGAGATAGGACCTGTAGTGATGTTGACATTTCGTTCCTTGTAATGTAGAGGTTATCTTTAAGTACATTGTTTAATTCTGTTGATATTTTTGAATTTTCTTCTAACAACAGTTGATATTTGTCTACTAATCTTAAATTTTCCTTGTTTACTTCTGTAACATATGCTTTTTGTTTATTTATTTCGGTGATATAGCTTTGTTCCATATTTTGAATTTCGTTTTCAAAGTCAGTTGAAGATCTTTTCAGTCGCATGATAAAATTGTCTTTTTCTTTTATTTCAATTTGTAGTTTGGAAAATTCGTCCCTGATGTTAGTCAAATAAATCTCTTGTTCATTCTCCTTGTTGTCTAGTTCCTTAATTTAGAGTTGGAGTTCTTCGGTCACTCTCGAATAGTTTGCTTCAAGTTCAGCTAAATTGTATTCCTCATTCTTCCTTTTAATACTGCATTCCTCGGAGCATAGTATTTTGTGACCATCTAGTTTCACACAACTCTTTTTTCTGTCTAAGCAGCTGTTGTGGAACACACTGAGGCATTGTATGCAGCAAATAAATTGAAACTCCTTACTTTTACAACACTTGAAAAACGTCGCCATTCTTGAAATTGTTATAAGAGTTCAAGGGGAGTTCAGGGGTTAAGTAATCATTTCCGATGAACGTCCAGTCAGAATTTATCAGTTGAGATCTCAATTGCAATAGACCTTGTCTATGTTTCACAGAGTTTGGCATGAGGGCCTACTCTTCAAACTGATCGACTTTCACCTGACTTTGAGCCTGGTAAAGTGGATCAAGTCGTTTCTCATTTGTAGGACATTTCAAATAAAGGTCGAAAATTATCTCTCGGATTCGAGAGAGATTGAGGCTGGTGTTCTTCAGGGGGCAGTGCTGTCTCCCTTATTATACGCTCTTTACACGCCTGATATTCCCAGAAGTGAACATGTGAAGATCTCCTTATTCGCTGACGATAAGGCTTTGCTTTTTTCTTCAGCCAATCATTCGTTGGGTGTCGTTTATTTGCAGCTTGCATTGAACGACCTCCAGCAGTGGTATCTGGAGTGGAAAATAAAGCTGAATCCTGACAAAACGCATACGATTTCGATGGGTAGGAAAAGCAACAAGCCGGAGAGGGGAGTGTCTATTTCTGGAAGGAAGATAGAATGGTCAGAGCAGGTCAAGTACCTGAGAATTACGGTGGATCGCCGTCTCACCTGGAGATCACACGCCAAAATTGTCAAGAACAAAATTGCTAGGAAATTCTGCTAGTTGTATCCCCTGATAAAACAGGAAAAGCAAACTTTCTCTCAAGAACAAAGTCATGATTTATAAAATGATATTCAGGCCTGTCATTTTATGTGCCTCAGCGGCCTGGGGCAAAACCTGCAGAACCAGCATTTGTGTCCTTGAACGGGCCCAAATGGAAGTTCTGGAGATGATAACGAACGATCCGTGGTACGTGCGGAACGATCGGATCCTCAAAGACTTAAATCTGCCTTCTATCAGAAATATCATTAGAGATTGCAATCAGAAAGTATTTGATTGCGCAATAACCCATGAGAACTCCCTCGTTAGGGAAGGCATTGATAACTACATAGACGACTCCTCGCGCTTTAAACGTCCCAGGTGCTCTCTGGAGTGTAGGGCTACTTACCAATCCATGCTGGGTAGTGAAAGCTACTTCCTCTATAAAAAACGTTATTTTTCAAAATTTAGATATCAAAATTCCTTTGTCAGCCATTTTTGAGAAACACCATCATGGCAAGGGCTAGAGACTGGTCTCTAGTGCCCACTTATTTGAGTCCAAAGAGTGAGAGCATCAACTGTTAGCGGTTGTGCAAGAAGTTCAATCACACCCTGTAAGCGGATTTATTGTCTGAACTGTTTGAAAAGACTACTCTAGAGCTTCTACGATAAGCGGGATTCATTATAGAGTTGGTTGAATTACCTTTGGTAGCTAGCAATGCCATAATTTGATTTTTTTCTCTACCTTTTTGTGGTCAAGAGATGTTCGTTGGTTCTATAACCGTTTTCGCCAAAACTACCCAGCAACTCATGTAGCATAGTTCTCTCTTTTTCAGTCCTTTTTGCGTCAGAAACGTTTCGCTTGAGAAACATTACACTCATATTCGACCTTAAAATTTCACTCTCATCGCGCCCAAACAAGTTTCACTTCAAGAATACTCTTAGATATACGGAACTATATAACGAGGTAGAAGACTACTTACTAACTTGACATTGTAGTAAATGTTAACATTATCCAGAAACGAAATTGCTTTAAACTCGGATGCTGAAAAAATATTAAGTGTTTTTTTTTTAGAAAAAAAGTCGTAGATAGGAATCTGAAATAACAAAGAAATCTGTACAATTTGTAGTTAGTTCATCATGTGTGGTACTAGTACGGTACTGGTCTCTGTCTAATGACATGTATTTCTTCTTTCTTTGACATATAACTAGAGTTTTGTGATGAATAAAGCCTTAATCGTTTAAAAAGATAATTTCACTACATCATGAAAAATTGATGTTTCCCCATTTCATTGTATGTAAGTATGTGAAAATCGAAGTAAAACGAAGGAAATAGGGAAACGTTTTTTCTGAAATATACAAAATATCCACTGGAAATCAATTTATCACCTTCGTGAACAAAAATAAATAACAAGAGACACCCCAGAAGACATACTTTTAAACGTCTACGAACAATAACCACAACAAACATGTCTACCTTTTTTGTAGGTAAGAGATTAGCTCTCCTTATCAGTGTACCTTATCCATAAAGGAAAACGTACACTACCAAAAAATTATACTTACAGCAGCCACTAAAGATGTCTATCACAAATCATATTATTTAAATAATTTTGGAGGAATTGAAGAAAAATAAAATGACTAATAAAAAAACGTTTTAAAGACAATGATTTAATTATTTTTTGTTGGATTATTTGATTTAAAAAAGCTTGTCGCGCAAAGTCTTCATAAAAGTAGGTACCAATAAATTTTATTGGGCAGTGATTAGTTGGTAAGAAAGAAAGAAATATTTATTTAAATAGGTTACCCTAATATACAAAAAAAAATATAATACTATACAATAAATTAAACAGTAGTATACAATAAATTAAACAATAGGTAGGTAGTTAATCTAAATTAATAAGAAAAAAACAAAAAATATATAAAAAATTCAGAATACAAGTAAACCTAATTTAGTTCAAATATAAGGCACAATTTAATAATTAACATATTCTTCAGACATTATATTTTATCAAACATTTTGTATGGATTCCAATAACTGTTTTTTAAAAATGCTTAATGATGGACTAGATTTAACTATGTTTGGTAGTTTATTATAAGTAGCAAAGCCTTTAAAAAACAAAGAATTCATGGCACTTCTCTTATTCGTTCTGTATACATACAAATTGGCGTTGTTTCTTGTGGCATAATCATGAACATCTGAATTCAAATTAATAAATTCACTAAAGTATGAAGGTGCTAAGTTATTTAGTATTTTATATATAAAGATCATCGATAAGTAATACAATCGTAGAGAAACTGAAAGCCACTGCAATGTTTGTAACATGATTCCTATTTCCGTGAATCTACTCGCTTTTAGAACTATGCGCATACCTCGATTTTGAAGTTTTTGTAGTTGTGATGTTTGATTTAGATTAAAAAGGAAAATAATAGAAGCACAGTAGTCAAAGTGAGGTTGAATAATAGCATTATATACAGTGATTTTTGTTTGAGTGGATAAATTTCTAGAAATTCTTGAAAGAAAATATAGTTTTTAGATATTTTTTGCAAACATAATCGAAGTGGTTGCCAAAAAGTAATAAATTATCTAACTGGAAACCGAGATATTTAATACATTCCACAATTTCAATTTTTTCATTATTAATTTGCAGATTTACTTCATCTAAATCAAGATTTTGTAGCTTATATTTAGTTGTTATTATCATACCTTTAGTTTTTGTTGTATTTAATTTCAATTTATTTGCCATGAGATATTCATTAACTTCCTTGAGTGCAGAATTCATTTTCTCAATAGCTCTATCTAAGTTTGTGTCATAGCATGCCAATAGTGTATCATCTGCAAATAAGTTTACAAAGTCTACATTAACGAACAAGTTTATGTCATTTAAGTACAGAATAAAAAGCAGAGGACCTAAAACGCTACCCTGTGGAACACCTATATTTATATCCGATTCCTGCTAGATGTTATCCTGGACTCTAACTTTTTGTTTTCTATGGGATAAATAATCAGCAAACCACTGATAAACATTACCATCAAAGCCATATCCTTTCAACTTTATCAAAAGAATATTACGATCAATCGTTTCAAAGCCCTCTTCAGATCAAGAAAAACCGCTACAACAAATTTATTGTTATCAATTTCTCTTTGAATTTAGACAAAGTAAGTTGTAATGCAGATTCGCAAGAATATTTTTTTCGAAAACCTGATTGGTTATTTATTAGAATTTCATTTTTTTCAACATGTTCAAGTACCTGATTGTACACAGCTAATTCAAGAATTTTTTCTATGGGTGGTAATGTATTTATAGGTCGATATTCACTGGCCTTGATTGTATTGCTTACTTTTGGTATAGGAACTACGGTACTAACTTTTAAAGAATTGGGAATTTTAGAAGTTTGAAAAGAAGTATTTAAAAAGTTTAAAATGATATGGCCGCAGGTTTCAAAAATGACTTTCAGCATTTTGGAATTCAAGATCTCATGGACGTTAATTTTGTTATCTAAAGAGTTAATAATTAAACGTAGTTCATTCATGGATAATAAGTGAAACTGGGAAAAATTAGGATATAAATTATAATTGTAGTATTTCCAGTCATCGACATTATTAATACTATCAACAACTTGCTGAATACTGGTAATGAAGTAGTAATTAAATTCATTTACTATTTCAGTTTTGTTTTTCACAATATTATTCTGGTTTGTTAAGTTGAATTCTATACAGCTCGGAAAGTTTTGGCAATTTAAGTTTATCAGCTTTTTTAATGTTTTCCACATAAGTCGAGAGTTATTTTTATACATATCTACTTTTTCAAAGAAATATTGTTCTTTTTTCCTCTTCAATAAATTCACTACTTCATTTCTTTCTTTCTTAAATTCTTCCCATTTCATACTTTTATTTAATTAAAATCTTTATATGTTTTATCACGTTGTTCAATTTTTTTATGGATTTCGTTGTCAAACCATGGTATGTTATTTCTGTAATGGCAGACTCGAATTGGTGCTACCTTATTGATAACTGAATGACAGTTATTGGAAAAATTTTGATATATAACATTTACATCTGTTGAATTTGTATCCCAATCACATGAGATTAAATCTAGTTTAATTTTATCCAAATTTTGCTCACTTAGATTTCTATAATTTCTGATAGAAGTACTTTCATTTCTGTTATTTTTGAGACAGATAGATATTAAAGAATGGTCACTTAATTTAGGTGTAGAATGAACAAAACAATTAGCATAATTATTATTAACTAGTACATAATCAATTAGCGTTTCACTGTTGTTTGTAATTCTGGTGGGGTCCAGTACTAATTGATCAATTCCATATTGTAGAAACATAGCTTTTAAGTAAGTAAGAACTTGTCAAAGTATTTGATTTTTATAAAGTATCCTTGAAAGTAGGTACCAATTAATTTCATTGGACATTGAATGGTTGGTAAGTAACAACTGGTCGAAGTATTAATTTTATTACAATTAGCGCAGAAAGCTTTTTGAAAGCAAATAATTCAACAAAAAATGTTAAATCTTTGTCAGCGATGACTTAAACTTATTTTATACGTTTTAGTACACTGCGTGAATAAAAGTTTGTCTTTAAAAAGTTTTTTTATTAGTTATTTAATTTTTTGCTTCTCAGTTAGTTTGCCTTAATCTGTTTATTTCTAATAGAACATCGTTATGACGAGGTCTCTTCTCTGTAAGTTTTGAGCTGAAAGAAATCATGATCTCCAACCACAAAAACTACCACACACCAATTTTGAATACAATCTGACCACAATCACAAAACTTGTCCACCATCCTGAAGTCGCCATCTGGAATTCATAGATTTTGACAAAAAATTCATAATCTCCGAACCTAAAAACCCCCACATACCAATTTTGAATGTAATATGACTATAATTAGAAAACTCGTCCTCCATCTTGGGGCCGCCATCTTAAATTTATAAATTTTGACATCACATTCATAATCTCCGACCCGAAATCCTCGCTTACCAATTTTGAATCGCATTGGACCATAATCACAAAACTCGTCCTGCATCTTGAGACCGCCATCTTGAATTTATGAATTTTAACAATAAATCCAAATCCGACCCTGAAAACCTCCACATACCAATTTTGAATCGAATTGGACCATAATCACAAAACTCGTCCTCCATATTGGGGCCGCCATCTTAAATTTATGAATTTTGACAAACATTTCATAATCTCCGACCATGAAAACCCCCACAATTCGGTCAAAATTCACTTGCAAGATTTGACCCTAACGAACTAACAAATAAAATCACCAGAAAATAATATAATTATTTTTGGATTGAAAAGCAAACCAGATGATATAACAATTGATTTCATCAAAAGTGAATTAAAGAAACTGTCGATGTAAATATCACTGAAAGTGATATGAATAACTTCTACCCACTCGGAGAAACTAACAACCCTCCAATAAAAATAGAATTCACGTCCTTCCTAAAGAAAGCGGCAGTGCTAAAAAACGCAAGAAATTCAAAGGAGTCGAACATTTCAATAGCTCGAGACCTCATGCTGAAACAACGACATGAATATAGCACTCTGAGGAAACATTTAAACCTTGCTAAAGGAAACAACGAAGAAGAGAGTTATATAGAAAATAATCGATTATACGTGAATGGCAGAATATGCACACTAAAAGATCTACAAAATCAAGAAGATATTGAAAACAATATTCAAGAAAAACCACAAAGCGCCCCTGTACACCGATACAAACAGCAACCAAAGCACTCAGCGTCTGATCACCGAACTCCCTGAACCATCAGCTAAAAACCCACAGCAGGAAACAAACACTCCAACCCAACTTGTTGGCGAGTTCGCCAATGAGGTAGGCGAAAAACAGAAAATAAGAATTTGCAGTGGTACTGGTAAAGACATTGTCATATGTTAGTACTCATAATAGACTTATAATAAAATACAGAAAGCAGTAATGCTCACTCATAACTGATTCATTGTTCAGTTACTAAATTTTTAATTATAACATACATTTAAATGGATTTGTTCATTAGAAGTATTCAGAATTTTCTTCCAAAATATTGAAAGATGCTTCCGAATATAATGAAATGATAAAAGATACCAAATGCAAGTTCAAATTAATTCATGAAATTATTAGAAGTATTTAAAAAAAATCTAGATAACTTCGAAATTATACTAAGTCAGTTTGATGATCCTTTTGAATGCTTAGAAATTATTTTGACATAGACCTCAAGGGTACGATTTGATATATAATTTTGGTAACAACAAATGTGATGGGACTATTGTGTACTTTAAAAATACTATCAACTACACCTCCACGATTGTGAATATCTCAGAATGTAAAGCAATTGAAGTTATTTGTAAAGAAGAACAAAAAACAATGAAAATTACAGCCTTATATAGATCACTAATGATAAAGAATTTGTAAACGGACTATTCGATTACCTTTGTGATTAGGATATTGAGAACAGTGATGTACATATAATTATAGGCGATATAAATATTGATTTACTTTCCAAGGATAACACAACTGTGTCTGATTATCTATATATATATATATATATATATATATATATATATATATATATATATATTTTAGTGGACATAGCCCTCAGAGAAAAGAGTTAACCGTAGACACGTGTTTCGGGCTCTCGGCCCTCATCAGTACAGTGGAGAAGTGCGAGGATGAACAACACTTGGTAGAAAACGACAAATCAACGGAGTCAACAAACAGAAGCCAGCCGCTCATTTGTGGTTTCGGTCAGCAGACCCTGACTTCCAGGGCAACAACCAACGTCACCACGGAGGCAGCTATAGCTACCTGCGTGACATCCGAGTCCAGGAATATAAATATGGAAGAGAGTAATATCGAGGGGACTGTTGAAAACAAAATGGAAAGAATTTAGTGGACATAGCCCTCAGAGAAAAGACAAAATCGGCCATCCGAGGCTGCGTATAGGACTGGGTCAATCGAAAACAAAGAGAGCGCTCATGCACCACGGGAAAACATATAATATAGAACCGTCGAAACGAAGAACTGAAGAACTACTCAAGATGAGTAGGAACCAAGTCAGAACAATAACGGGCCTTTATGGCACAGCCCAATGAGAGGACACCTGACAAAATGGGGCGAAGAATGCAGTAGCCAACCGGGAAAAAAACAACCGCGAAAGAAGAACTCTCAAGATGGGGAACCAAAAAAAGCCCAATGAGAGGACACCTGCACAAAATGGGGCGAAGAATGCAGTAGCCAACCGGTGAAGAACCTGTACAGACTGGTACAGGGGACTAGAATTACGGAGTAGGTGCTGTAAAACAAAAACCGGAAGGCACAAAAAGCCCAAGAGGCTGAAGTACAGCTGGTGACGAGACCAGCACCCGAAGAAGAAAAAAACAACTATTGTAGTATTCCTGATGCAAATAAATATTATTATTATGTAACGGAATATTTGAAATTAATTTCAACCCACTTCCAGACGTCCGAATCATTTGAAATTTTGCAAACGTATTGAAAACCGATGATGGTACAATACTTTCACAGCTATGACCTGGTATTCTCACCAGGATCAGCAGGAAAAAGACTAATTCACATTCCCAAGATTTGGTGAATTCACTGGTACAAATTCCTGATTTACATTTCATTGATTTAGTGAATTCACTCATATAGACTTAGTACTTTCACCAAAAGGGTTATGTACGAAAGACCTTATAGGTTGCGGTACGGAGAGGCTGAGTGCAACCTCGAGAATATTTTCTCTTCAACTAGTCAGTCACGACTACCCTCCAATATTATATACATATATATGGCAGCTGTTGGGTACTACAAAATAATGTGAGTATAAAAGAATAATGAAAACTATTTATTTTGCCAAATATATATTTACAAAACCCATTCATAAATGTGAGTATAAAAGAATAATGAAAACTATTTATTTTGCCAAATATATATTTACAAAACCCATTCATAATAATAATAACACTGGAATGTGGTTAGTATAATTTTCTGAACATAAATACTATATGGTAAGATATTATGGTTATTTCTTAATGTGAGTTATGTGAACATCTATATTACTATACAGGTATGCTACCCAATATTCCTTTGGTGTACGTGTAACGCATTTCATTGCCTGATACACTTGAATTCGGAAGATATTTTTTTTATCTAAACTATGGATCTACCAGGACACCTAAATATTTACAATCCTACCAACTAAAACTAGTGGAATCTTCATAAATATGTAGTTTTGTCATCCCTTTGATTGAAATTGTAATCAAATTCTGGGCTGTCTTCAACTCCAATCAAATCTGAATCTCCACTCCTTATACTGAAAAAAAAAATACATAATCATGATTCGGCTAATTTATAACAATAAAAATACCTATGTGTATCAAAATCCCCTTTTGACTTTTTCGCATCTTCCACGTTGAAAATAGGATTCGACCCTTCTATTGCATGTTTATTGGTTGTTGGTGCAGAAATTCCCAACCTATTCAATCCCGAATCTTGTGATCCAAATCTTTTTGATGTTAAATTCGATATCCTTTTGTTTAACCTGGAAAAGTAACGAGGACATTGCTTACTTGAGATATAATATAACAACAACAAAACATTTATTGATTCCAAGAAACATTACATCTGTTCACATATTAGTGATGACATATATATCTATATTTTGGATCAACCTTAGTACATATAAAAAAGTAAAAATCATTCCGTTGATTACAAAAAACTTTTCATCATTCATTCACAGTTACTAAGGAATCAAATATTTTGTTTATGAACTATGAAATGTATTTTTAGGGATCATGAAATACAAATATGATATACGAATATATATATATATATATATATATATATATATATATATATATATATATATATATAAAATGGAGATTGTTTTTCTTGGGGTTTTGGTTCCTTAGGTGAATAACAAGTCTTGGGAGATAACGAAAATTTTTTCTTCTTCAGGGACTACAAATATATTTTTGGTTGACACAAACATACATTATTGGTTGGTTGGTTGGAAGCTGACGAGCCAGAGACAGGGTTGGCACTTAGCTTCCCTTGACACTGCGACCAGCTGGGGTCTATTGTATCACTCTGTCGTCAGTGGTTCCTCATTCAAACAGGTTTATGCCTTTAATTAGGTTAAGAAGCCTGTTGATAAGGTTCTTCGGATTCATGCCTGTTTCCGGGCTGATCTCTCCAAAGGTTCTGTGTCGCCTACTACGTAGGGTGTCACAGTCGAAGATTGAAAGACAAGAGTTAGACCCGAGGCCTCCTCTTGTCTCTTGATGACAAGCCATTCTTCAGTATCTATCCCCATGTCCTGGGTTTTGATGAGCTGAAGAATCTTTTTGGTTTCCGTTTTACCAAATGGCTTTACATTATTGCTGATGTAGTGGTCTTACCCTTTCATTTGATACTTTTGTCAGGGGACTGTAGCTTATTGTATTCTACTCGGCAAACCCTTTCATTTGATACTCATGTTAAGAAGAATGTGAAGAAAATAGTAATCCGGCATCTTGGGGCGTGCGCCATATTGGATTTAGGAAGATGTTAGATATACCATATTGCATTGTCACCGGGCTTATACTAATGCGAAGTTCTGGATTTATTAGAACTAGTAGAAATTTGAAAATTGTGATTTTAGGTTGGAGCTAAGCAATTCGTTTGAAAATAGCTCAACTGATTATGAATTTTTGCTATGAATTAAGCACATGAATGACAGTCTTTCAAATTGATGTATTCAAAATGAGATGTAACAACCGTATTATTTTTTATATACTTCAAGCATACACATTTTTATCAGGAAACCATTCTTATTACCCAAATTAAAATTGTTGGAGCCAAAAATCCAGTTAAGAGGAATAATTTTGATCGTGAGATGTACTTCTTTAAAGTACCCAAGAAGTTGTTGAAATGATTGATTTAGAATATTCCTTATTTTCTCATAATGAGCTATCACCCTCGTGGTATGCTTTCTTTCAACCATGGTAAAGACGGTAAAGGTTTCCGTATCATTACAACCACTGGAATAGAACAAATGTAATGATTCAGACTTGTTGTGACTCGTGCCTTGATTCTGAAAAAATATAAATAAAGTTTTCACTTACTGTCTTATTTTGAATATGAATATGATCAGTAAAAATAGGCACACAGCAGCAAGAACAGCAGATACTCCTACCAACCAAGCCTGTAACTGGCTACTACTGGCGGTATCAGTCGCTGGGAATGGCACCAAATACAATTGTAGTTCGTTTCTCAATTCCAACTGTAGTTTGGTAAATGTTTCGTAGTTCGACACCAATCTGGAAAAAAAAATCAGAAAACGATTTCTTATTTCAAATCGAGAGAGCCTTGCACTAATCTTGTTGAATTGTCAATATGATGTACTCAGTTTCCACGGAAGTTTAAAGTTTGAAGTGTGATATTTTACCCATTCGAAAACAATTGGCAATTTTATTTTCATAGAATTGAACCGAATTTCAGAATGGCATATAAAATACCAGCTTATGCATGCGGTTTCCCCCGCGCGGATTTATACAAGCATAATATTTATTTTTATTAAAAAAATTCGGAAAATACTTTGAGAAAAAATTTCTGCAAATTACGCTTTAGATCTTCACTCCTTTGAACAGGTGAGATCAAATATTTCTCATTCTTAGTGCGGGTTGTATCAACTCTGGTCATCTTTGGTTTTGCTAACTGCAGGTTCTCTCTCTCTCTCTTTTTATTGTCATGATCTAGAAAGAGAGAAAACCCGTAGTTAACCTTTACCAAAGGATGATCAGCTGTGAACAACCCACCCTAAAGGGCGTAAAAAGTAGTTTTCAAGAAAACTAATAAGATTTAGATATTGAGGAATCAAAGTCACCCTAACGCTGAATTTCCACTATAATTGTCGTTTTAGACAAAAGTCGCAGAAAAGTGTCGTACAATTCTTAAATTACTATCGAATTCAAAGTCGCCCTACGACAATTTGTGTGTATCAGACATAGTGGAGCAATTTCAATATGTATTTAATTTCTGCTTTCAAAGTTTTTATCATTTAGGTTTTATGTCAATACTAGCTGGTACCCGCGACTTCGTCGAATTTGTTATTCCGTTATCCCGTTTACCGTTATCCTAATATCCTGTTATCAATAATAATAATAATAGTTAATTGCTTCTGAAAACAAGTTTGGAGCAACAAGTGTATGGGGGTGACAAAAAAGGAAAAGGGAAAATATAATGTCAGCTCCCATATATACAGGATGTAATCTAACCTCTTATACACCCGTGAATGACGAGTGTATGATGCCATTTTATAACAATATCGGTGGTTAAAAAACTATTTTTTTTAAACATGTTTTGTTCATAACAAAATTTTGGGTAGCTCCACCCATCTAATTTCAGGTGACCTGCTCAGAGAAAAACTTCGGCGATTGTCGAATGCAATAAAAATTTAACTTGACATTTGACTAAGGTAGAATGTTGAACTGTTGGTAAATGTATACATGCAGGCTGCCTGAGATAGATATTTAATTTCAAAGTGGAGAAAACATCTAACCTTGTTATATCCAAACTGGTGATAAAGTCACAACTAGTTGACTTCATACTCTGCTTTGAGGCACTTATCATAATTATCAGTCACTAGTAAGAAACAAACGACACAAACACTATTGAAAAGGGAAACATTCATTCGCAATTGCACTATGTTTGGAACAATCTCCGCCATTGTAAATTGTAATGATTCATGCTTGACAATTGTTTTTCATGGCCTATCCATTATGAATAATTCGCCAGCCTCGGGAATCCACTTCATTCCAGATGTATTCTGAGCAAACTGGAATCATCTGATCTCTAAATGATACCATGAATGCCTGGAACTTTCACAACAATAAAATAACTTTGGGATGCACGTGGAGCGGCTGTACAATAACTCACATTAATCCGACTTCCTGCCATGTGGTCGACGTCTGTCTCCCCCGACAGCAGGAAGTCGAATCCCCTAATGATTCATGATTCAGACATCGGGTGAACTGGACACTGTTGCCAAGTAAGATTCTCGCATGCACGGTTTACGAACAAAAGTTTGTTATATTCTACTAGTGTTTTTTGATTGGATATCGTAATTAGCAACAGAAAACAGTACGTGATGTGCAGGAGAATCAATTTGAACATTATTGTCTTTGTCTTCTGCTGGCTCTTAGAACTAAACACTGAGCTGTTCCGTGTGTATTTTGAAGAGTAGAAGACAGATGAATCACTCCTCGCATTAATTATGAATAAAGTAGTGAATTTAAATTCTGGTTGGATTCCGGAGTCGCCAATCACTGTGCGGGCGTTCACTAGATATCTAATACGAAAACGCCCGCAAAGTGATTGGTGACTCAAACCATTCATAAATGCGAGGGGTGATTCATCTTCTCTTCTAATCTTCAAAATAAGCACGAAACAGCTCGGTGTTTAGTTTTAAGAGCCAGCAAAAGACAAAGACAATAATGTTCAAATTAATTCTCGTGCACATCGCGCACTGTTTTCTGATTGGTTGCTAATTACGATCTTTTATTCACCAGCCAATCAGAAAACACTAGAAGAATCTAACAAACTGTTGTTCGTAAACCATACATGCGAGAATCTTGCTTGGCAACAGCGTTCAGTTCACCCGATGTCTGAATCATGAATCATTAGGGGATTCGACTTCCTGCCGTCTTGTGTGGCAGATGTCGACCACATGGCAGGAAGTCGGGTTAATGTGAGTTATTGTATAGCCGTTCCACGTGCATAGCAAAGTTATTTTATTATTGTGAAAGTTCCGGGCATTCATGGTATCATTTAGAGTGAGATTATTCCTGTTTGCCCAGAATACCTCTGGGGTGAAGTGGATTCCCGAGTCCGTAATGGATAGCCATAAAAACAAGCAAGCATGAATCATACAATTTACAATGGCCGAGATTTTTCAAAACATAATGCAATTGCCAACGAATGTTGGTGTCGGACATTTCTTCAAAAACATTTTTATAATAATGCCTCTCCCATTGTCGTTGATTATTAGCATTTCCAGCATCTTTCAATTTTTCTATAGCTATTAATACTTATAATTATTATGGCATTATAATAAAACAATATTATACCTTTAACACAAGAAAACCATCAATATCATGCGACATGAAAATGTTGAAGACTTCAGACTGTTAGACAATATCTCTACTGAGAATTGCTAGAAAATAACGATATCGACATTTGAGAATACAACATATAAATATGTGTTATACATTTTACCACAAATTCGTGATTTGAGAAAAAAATCATGTTTCCATGACGCACAGGTTCCAAGAAGCCCATCAATTCAGAGAGAGTGAAAAAGCACGCCAGAAATGGCTTCTGTGGAGCTCTTGGTTTATACTTCCGGTGATAGATATTTTATCGAGTATTAAAGAATATTCAATATGATTTCTTTGCCTTATCAGTATTCACATTTCTATATCCATAATTTACAAAAAGAAACATATATTTCAAGTACTTCGCCTATAGTGGAGCAGTGGTTAGAGCAATGCACTCTCCCGCTCACAACTTGAATTCGATCAGTAAGCTAAATTATTTTTCTTACATTTTTTCCATTCTTTTTTTCATAACTGAACGTCGCAGGTGAGACTATAAAAGTGTGTTATTTCCACTATAGCACCATTAACGTAGTTACATATTATTGTTAGCTTTATAAACATCTGAAGTATAATTTCTTTCGCAAAATGCACTGTGACTAGTGATCACGTATTCTGTGTGACCTCAAAAAATTGACTTCTCTTGATGAGGAGGAGCCTGTATAAAAACTTGCTGCTCTAGGTTCAATATAACATTTCATCTCCATATTATTATTCGTTCAAATGTATATGCTTACCTCATGACAACTGTTGAGTCGACTGCAGTGACAGAACTTCCATCTTGGTACCGCCCATCTGCATAGAAACTGTTTGTATTATTGAAGAAATATAAACGAGCCCTCGTATAAATATCGCCATCGTATGTCTGGTTCGTGATACTTTGTCTATAAGCTTGCAGATCCAGAACATTTGACATTATGACTAACATCTGTAAAAAAAATAATGATAAAATTTTCCAATTTGAACCGATAATTTTGTTTGGAATGAACATTGAGATCGATACGAAAGTAGAAAATATACTTTCGAATGATTATGTGTCGTTGAGGGCTTGAGTATTTTTTGTGAAACAAGCAGTTGCATGAACATTAAATTTGAAGATATGATATAGTAGATATTGACCAGAATGTAATAAAACGTGTAGATCACAGCGTAGAAATCGTTCCAGAGTTAAAATTGAAATGTACCTATGCTTGACGTCAAAGGGGTATGCGAGTTTCTAAGTTAGTTAAAAATTATTTTTGCATCTGCAGATGGGATTTATGTAATCCTATGCTTGATAAAAAAGACATCTCAGAATGAAGCGATAGAGTACCACCTGCCAGCACAACGAAAGTATCTGACGCTTGCGACATGAAAAAGATTACCATTTTATATATTATGTCATCAAACCCACAGAACCCTCGATATCAAGCAGATTTTTAAAATAAATCACTGAATGTATACATCCCCATCTTAAAGTCCGAGAGAAGGAGCATTTTCTAAAGTCTGCTTCAGCATCCGGTTTCGTTAGCGTTTTGCGTGGGGGCGGCTATAATTTTGTAAAAAAACTATATACCTCGCAACTATTTTGTAAAACCTGAAAATGTATTTGCGGGCAGTGTATTAATTAAAAATAAGTTTTACGATCGTCAGTCATGCAAATCTTGTAACTGGGCGCGTCAGTCACGCGTTAAAATAGTAAAAAATTGGTACATCGTGCAAGTACTTTCTAAAATCTAAAATTTAGTATACAGGTGAAGAATATTATAACCACAAAAAATGTAGTCAGTCAGTATATTTCTGTAACAGATGCCGTAAGTCGATGATAAAAGGTTGCGCCTTGCCCTTCTTTAATATTAAAATACATGATATTAAGTAAAATAATAAAATTAATGAATTAATATACTGATATCAATGAAGTATATTTCAAAAAAATATTTCTAGAATTGTACATTGAAAAAACACAAAAAAAAAAAAAAAATAATCCGAGTCGCTGCTGTAGTTGTAAATTTCGTCAGGCTCATCATGTTCTGTATCAGTTGAATCTGACGACTTATCATCTGCAAATCAATATAAGCGCAATATGTTTAATTTCAAAATAGTTGAATAAGTGAGATAAACATGCTTATCACGTATAATCTATTATCTGAAACATCATTTTCGTCAATGACGTCTTTCACGAATATTGAAAGTTGTTGTCCTTCAAACCAATCAAACTCATAAATTCAAGATGGCGGCCCCAAGATGGAGGACGAGTTTTGTGATTATGGTCCAATTCGATTCAAAATTGGTATGTGGGGGTTTTCGGGGTCGGAGATTATGAATTTTTGTCGAAATTCATAAATTCAAGATGGCGGCCCCAAGATGGAGGACGGGTTTCGTGATTATGGTCCGTTTCGATTCAAAATTGGTATGCGGCGGTTTTCGTTTGGTGGATTATGAAATTTCTGTCAAAATGTATGAATTCTAGATGGCGTCCCCAAGATGGAGAACGAGTTTTCTGATTATGGCCATATTTTATTCAAAATTGGTATCTGGGGGTTTTCAGGTTCGTAGATTATGAATTTCTTGTCAAAATATATACATTCAAGATGACGACTTCAGGATGGCGGATGAGTTTTGTGATTATGGTAAAATTTTATTCAAAATTGGTGTGTGCTAGTTTTTGGGGTCGGAGATCATGATTTGTTTCAGCTCAAAACCTACAGGGAAGAGACCTTGTAATAACGATGCTCTACTGGAAATGAACAGATTAAGGCTAACTAACTAGAAATCAAAAAATAAAATAACTAATAAAAAATATTTTTAAAGACAAGCTTTTATTTAAGCCGTGTACTAAAACACATATAATAAGTTTAAGTCATCGCTGACAATGATTTAATTATTTTTAGTTTAATTATTTGGTTTCAAAAAGCTTGTCGCGTGAATTGTCATAAAATTAATACTTCGACAAGTTGTTACTTACCAACCAATTATTGTCCAATGAAATTAATTGGCATCCACTTTTATGAACACTTCGCGCTACAAGCTTTTGGAAACCAAATAATTCAACAAAAAATAATTCAATCTTTGTCAGCGATGACTTAAACTCATTTTATACGTTTTAGTACAAGGCTTAAATAAAAACTTGTCTTTAAAAATGTTTTTTATTAGTTATTTTAAATTTATATACTGCTCGCCAATTAATTTTCAGGTTTTAAAAAGTAGTTGCGAGGTATATAGCTTTTTTACAAAATTAATGCCGCCACCACGCCAAACGCTAACGAAACCGGATGACTGACGGCAGGCTATTTCTCTACTCCTCCAATGTGACGTAATATTAAAGTAAATGCTTGCAATTTTTGGTCGCTCGCCTCCCCAACTATTACGTTTTCTCAGATCCTTCTACTCATATTACGATAAACTAATTTTTGTAGGTGTTTCCACCACTTGAGGCTACATCGCAGGGAGATTTTGGAAATCTATTATTTTATTTTATTTTTTTATATTTATTTATTCAACGGGAACTAGCCCAATACATCTAATGTACAGTTGAAGGTAGAATCAAGTTTTACATATTAAGACGATCTAAGATGAATGAAAGTAAATTAAGATTGAGTGGAATGTACAATAGGATATTAATGATTAATTGATTAAATGGTGTAGTTCAAAATAAAAATTACCAATGAAAAACATTTTTCAAAACAAGCTTTTATTTAAGCCGTGTACTAAAACGTATAAAATGAGTTTAAGTCATCGCTGATAATGATTTAATTATTTTTTGTTGAATTATTTGGTTTTAAAAACCTTATCGCGCGAAGTGTTCATAAAAGTAGGTACCAAATAATTTAATTGGACAATGATTGGTTGGTAAGTAACAACTTGTCGAAGTATTAATTTCATTACAATTCGCAAGACAAGCTTTTTGAAACCAAATAATTCAACAACAAATAATTAAATCATTGTCAGCGATGACTTGAACTTGTTTAATACGTTTTAGTACACGGCTTAAATAAAAGCTTGTCTTTAAAAAGGTTTTTTATTAGTTATTTAATTTTTTGCTTTTTAGTTAGTTCGCCTTAATCTGTTCAGTTCTAATAGAGCATCGTTATTACAATGTCTCTTCCCTGCAAGTTTTGAGCTGAAAGAAATCATGATCTCCGACCCCAAAAACTCTCACACACCAATTTTGAATAGAATCTGACCATAATCACAAAACTCGTCCGCCATTCTGAAGTCGCCAACTTGAAATGATAGATTTTGACAAAAAATTCATGATCTCCAAACCTGAAAACCCCCACATACCAATTTTGAATAAAATATGACCGTAATCAGAAAACTCGTCCTCCATCTTGGGGCAATCATCTTAAATTCATAACTTTCATATGGTAAACCTAATCAATGTACCTACTTACAAATCTTTGATACTTGCCCAAATGATTTCACAAGCCATTTTGATAAAACCGAAGGATTCCAATCAAAACAAAAATACATCTACCGAGATTATTAGGAAGAAAATAGATCAAAAAAAGCAAAAGTGTAAAATAATATTTCCAAACAACCAAAAAAGGATTTGTGATAATGATTAGTGAAAACAATGGGAATGCAGAAGAACTACTGGAATCGACAGAAAAATAATTGGGGAATACTTTCCTTGTACAATTAATCGATCGATAAAGAGCACGAATAGCTCTTTTAGTATTTCAAAAATATATACTGACGAAATACAATCAATGGAAAACTTTGAAGCACATCGAAGAAAAAAATAAAACTAAAATAAAGTTTTCCAAAAAATCAAATCTTTTCAAGAAGTGGATTATATATTGGCTAAACAAATGTAAAATTTTCAAAAATGTCATTGTAAAATTGTAGAAGATTTGAATATTCCAAAGCGCTATAGATGTTCTGAAGAAGTATGAAGTTTTTGTGCAGGAAATCATATAACATTAGAAATGCAAAAATACAAACGAATTGTTTCTACTTCAATGAAGAATAGGGATACCAGAAAAAAAAACATACCAGTAATGATCCAGTTTTTCCAATATACTCAAAAAACAGAGAAAATACTGACCATAGAGAATAATGGATGATATAAACTCGAATACTTCGTTTATTAATGATATAAAAAACTTTTAGATGGAAATTTTTGTGGACTAAACATTCTTAAAGAGAATTTTTGAAGTATAAATGGAATTTTTTATAAATTTTCAATTTTCTTTAAACCGCATCGAACGCAAAAGCAAAATATAATATAATATATAATCACATTCGAATACATTAAGTTGAAAAAAATAGTTTCCAAAGTTTTAGAGCTACCGCGTTAAGAATGGTTTTTCTTTTGGAGTAACATTAATTTATAGGACACCTTCAACAAATTCAGTAATATTTTTAGGAAGTTTAGACAATATACTGAAATCTCACAATGAAATATTTGTAATTTTTTGGGATGATATAAACATTTATATTTTGAATAATCATGACACTTACTCAAACATATATAATATATTGAATTCTCATCCCTTTGACTTTTATTTGAACTCTAACACTTGTAAAATTGTATAGATCATATATATGTTAAAAACTCTATTGAGTACATATATATTCAATTTTTCATTATTGAAATTTATATAACAGATCACTTTCCAAATTCGTGTCAAATAATGATACCAAAATTCAAAAATAACTAGAAAAAATATTGAAATAATCAATTTTGAAACACTAAAAACTTCAACTGAAAGAAAATAATTGGTCCACAATTTTTAATGAGAATAATATATAAAGGGCTTTTGAGAAATGACCTACTATGCTAATAAACTTTGTAGAGAAATCATCAGAGATAAAAAAATCTCAAAATAAAACGATGGATTACAAATGGTTTGATAACATCAATTAAAAAAAGGATCTCAGTAAATTAGTCATAAAAAACAGAAACGATTTAGATTTACTAAACAAATGTAGAAATTACAGAAACTTCATAAACTTGTGAAATGAATGAAAGAAATTTTTGGGTAACCTTCCACAGTCTGAAAATGAAAATATAATGTTGTTCCTCCACAAAAAACCACATTCATTCAATACTTGAATGAAAGAAAATTATTACAAAAATATATTGAGAAAAACAGAAAGTGATATCAAGTTAATTTGGAAAGTGATCAATGAGTCAACTGGACAGAAAAAGAGTAAAACATTGTGCATGGAATTCTCAATAAACAATAATTATAATAATAACAATAACAATTTATTTATTTACCAAAAAACGTACAAGTTTATGGAAAGGAAAATATAAATACTAAACAAGGAAGTGGAACACCATATACTCCGGAAAGAATAGAAAAATAATATTAAAAAACAGAAAAAAAAATCTTTAAATGAATTTTGAACCGTAATTTGCCATGTTTTTAAATGGTCTGGTAAATCATTGTAAAATTTTATTCCATTATAATAAATTGATTTTTCATAAATTTGCTTTAATTTTAGTAATTGTTAGATTATTGGGTAACTGTGTTCACTTTTAGTTTTGAATGACAAATTAGAATGATTTATATTATTTTTAACGAAATGAATGAAGGTTTTCGTTTTCTTGGTTTATATAAATTAACTGTTGGTTCTTGATAGTCAAGTTTGAATATACACTTGATGATTTTGTTTTGAAGTATTTTCAATGGCTTGAGCAAAGAATGACTAGCTGAACCCCAAACAGATATATTGGAGGAAATCATTTGTAGTCAATCAAGATAAAATAAATGCTTTTGAGATATTAAATAGGTAAGAAATTTCTTATTTTGAAAAAAATTCCAATAATAGGGGAAATTCGTTTTCTTAATGTTTCAATATGTTTGGACCACGATAAATTCTCATCTATATGTATATAGTACCAAGAATTTCAGACTGGAAGAGTACTTTATACTTTCACTATTAAATTTAATAGTATACAGTATCAGAAACATTTTATCAGAGGTATAGACAGAAATCTACACGAGCAACAAGGAACGCAATGATATGATAATACCACATAAACAAGAGAGACGCACTGCTGTGCGCCCCTCCTGTAACCCTATTCGACGCATTAACTGACCAAGTGGCAATGCGACACATCTTGACTCATTCTTGCCGAGCCGTGGAGCCGGCTATTGTTTGGCCCCTTTTGAAACATGCCGCCTATTTACACAACCGCAGAGAAAGTACAATAGATTCGGCTATTGTTTGGCCCAAAATGGTGGTTTGTTCGAACATTTAATAAAATAATTCCGTACACAAAATATTTAATTTGGTTTATCTTTTCTTGTAAATATTTTTTCTCTCCATTCAAGAAATAATTGTTTTTTTGTTAGAAATAAGTTTTTTGTTTTTATTGTCTTACAGAAATATCGTTTGCTTTTGTTTGTTTAAGAATTTTCTTTTGTTTTCGCGGCCACCACGGCACCAAAGATATTTTGATCTACCTGTCGTCCGACAGATTAAATTGAATCAATGATTCAGTTCAATTTGTTCAAATTATCTGAAGTGAAATTATTGTCAATAATTCTTCTTCAATGCAGCGCACACATTCTCCTGACTGCTGCTGGTATGATACTGACGTCCTGTCCTGAGCTGACCGCCAGGACCGCCCTGATTCTCCTATCTCTGTGTCGTGACGTAAATATCCCTTCCTCGAGCAAGTCGAGGAGAAATTGTAATGCTCTCCCAACATATAGCAAGCTATTCTTTACGCTCTCATGAAACCACCGTACCCAAGATAAATACTTTCCGATACTGTATTATGCAACGATCATGTAATGATAGCTATTAATACATGAGCACGAGGTAAGTGTGCGAGTGTATTAATAGACATTACATGATCGTTGCATACACTATTTTTTCTACGACCAATAAATAAAAACAAAAATTTCTGGTGGTGTACCAGATAATTCTTCACTGCTCGACATATTTATAGGTACTTTTGACGCGTTGATTGTCATTTAAAATTAAATGTCAAACAAGTATGTAGAAACATATCACTTGATTATCCCCAAGTACGTGTTTCTAATGGCCGAAAATTCGTTTCATAAAGAGTGTGTTTATATTGGCCAAAATCTGTTTTGAAATGAAAATCCGTGTTAAAATGGACAATGTTAATAAATCGGTAGCAGATATTTAATTCGCGTATTATAATACGGGAGTAGAAAAAATTGCATTTTTTACATCAATGTTCGGGGATCTTTTTGTTATGAAGATAAATGATGATTTTTCAAAATTTAATGATAATTTATGCGATATAAGCCACGAAGATATTGTTTTGAGGTCTTCTATCATGTTATTTTTGATATCATGTAAATTTCTGCTACTATATATTATTGTTGTACCATCAGCAAACACTTTGATTTTTCCAGTTAAATCCAAGTCTGCTAAAGAGTTTATTTATATAAAGAAAAGTACTGGTCCCAAAATGGAACCTTGAGGAACACCAAATGATATACAGGCCCTGTTGTAAAGGAAACATTCTCAATACATGAATACCCCACAGGTTATCTTGAACGATGGAAGATAGTGACAAAGTTTATCTTTCAGTCACATATGATTCCACATCTGATTTTAGGAACATCCTGTTCATATTTTCAAACAAATCAATACAGGCCCTCTAATACCTATTCTATTCGAAGTACTCAATAGGATTTTGTGGTCTACTGAATCAAATGCTTCTCGAAGATCCAATGTGCATTTTTTGTCTGAATCTATATCTAGATGGATTTCGGTGATAACATCTAGTACAGCTTGATTTTCAAAACCCATATTGCCCATTAAATAATAAATTTGATTTTTCGTAATATTCCAATAATCTGCAATATACTGCTTTTTCTATAATTTTTTAAAGTACCGAACGAATAGAGATTGGTCTGTAATTCCCCATTTGATCTTTTTCACCCGTTTTGAAAATTGGCTCAACTTTGGCAATTTTGATTTGTCAGGTACAAAAATAAACAAGAAATTACCAACATATTCGTCAATCACTTCACGAATGTTAGTTTGTTCCCAAAAATTATTTATTATTAGACTCAATGGAAAATCAATGAAAACAGCATTTTTTACAGATAGAGGTTAAATTTCTCTGAGTTAAAAGAGGATCCACTGGTGAAATACAATATGACTATGAACCCGCTAGTACACCGATGGATCCCACCAAAAATTTACCAAGGAAATGACTACACAAAATGAAGACGATGCGGAGTATATGCAGAAAGTTTCATATCAGTAGACAATAGGAAATATTCTGTATGTTGCTCCAGGTACACGGCCGGATATTGCCTTTGCTGTGAATACTTTCAGCAAATTTCACAATAAACTCGGCAAAGCTCAAGTGGACTGCGGCTAAAAGACCGATGCGCTTCCTCAAAGGAACGGTAGATGTGACAATAGAATTCAATAAAAATTACTCTAATAGTGTTGTTGGATTTTGCGATGCTGACTGGGCCAGCGATATTGATGAAAGACGTAAATGTTCTGGCTACGTTTTCCTGATGCAATGAGGTGCTATTGGTCATCAAAAAGACAACATACGGTAGGGTTTTCAACTATGGACTGACTTCTAGTCGTCCGATTAATTTGAAATTTGGCGGTGACAATGCATTATGGAATTTTTGTTAGAGAAATGACGGCTCCAAGATGGCGGACGAGATTTGTAATTATGGTCGGATTTGATTAAAAATTTGTATGTGAGGGTTTTCGGGAACGGAGATTATGGAATTTTGGTCAAAATTCATAAATTCAAGATGGCGACCCCAAGATGGAGGGCAAGTTTTGTGATTATGGTCATATTTTATTCAAAATTGGTATGTGGGGGATTTTAGGTTCGGAGATTATGTTTTTTTGTCAAAATCTATAAATTTAAGATGGGACTTCAGGATGGCGGGCGAGTTTTGTGATTATGGTCAGATTCCATTAAAAATTGGTTTGTGGGAGTTTTTGGGGTTGGAGATCATGATTTCTTTCAGCTCAAAACATACAAGGAGAAGACCTTGTAATAACGATGCTCTATTAGAAATGAACAGATTAAGGCGAACTAACTAAAAAGCAAAAAACAAAATAACTAATAATAAACCTTTTCAAAGACTTAAACGTATAAAATAAGTTTAAGTTATCGCTGACACTGATTTATTCATTTTTTGTTGAATTATTTGGTTTCAAAAAGTATCGACAAGTTGTTGCTTACCAACCAATCATTGTCCAATGAAATTAATTGGTACCTACTTTTATGAACACTTCGTGCGATAAGATTTTTGAAACCAAATAAGTACCTACGAAAAATAATTAAATCATTGTCAGCGATGACTTATATACGTTTTAGTACACGGCTCAAATAAAAGCTTGTCTGTACAAAGGTTTTTTATTAGTTATTTTATTTTAGTTGTTCTTAGCAGTTGAATATATACTCTGAGGTTGGCATTAGTCTTTCATTGTAATGATTTTTGGGTTAATTCCTTGATTATCCAATGATTTTTTTAATTCTTGAGACTACATGTTATAGTCAAAAAATATCAGTCTGATATATTGTAAAAAAATTTATGTCTTACACGAAATGTATTCCTTTTCAGAAGATGCAACTTTCTCAATGATATTATCTGTGAATATATGTATGATAATTAAAGAGCAGGCCAAATTTACGAGGGTGCAGTTCTGTGTGCTAAAATTATGGTTAGTCGATAGAGAAGCTTCTGGATAACTGGAACGATGGGAAAGTCAGTGGCTCAGGTTACAAAATTATCCGTAGCGCTGATTTTAGGCCTTGGATACTTGGTATTGGAGGGATTTGTTAGGAAATCCAAGAAGTATGGGCGGGTGTAATGAGGTTTGCACATTCACCAATCCTAACGCGTATTGATTGCTTGGAATACATCATTCGGAGCGCCATAGCAAATAATTATAGTCAGATTCTTCAGGCGAAACATAACTACGCTCTTATTGTATTATTATTTACTTACCTCTTTTTCATGCTCCTGGACCATGGTGATGTTATTGTAGAATCTGAAATCGACAGTTTTATCATCCGTTATGATGAAAATGGTTGCAGTTGTACATGTCTTGAAGGGTCCTGGAAATAAAAAAAATTACTTGTCGAGGTATCAATGATTAGAGGAAAGGAATCTGCGTTTGCTAACTCATTATGAAACATTCAATCATTGAGATCAAATACATATTATATAAACAACATCTTGATACCCACCAATTATGTATAATATAACGGAGATTCCTTCTGTCGATGGTTAAATTAGATTTTTCGCAGATATTTAATCATCATGTTAATTTTGTGTTCATTGTATGTGAAATGTTTTTCTCTACGACATGTCAGAAAAATCAAACTCTGGATCTTTCTAAATATCGAGTGTTATCGTATATGTGAAAACGTTGTGGCATAGTGTCATCAATATTATACTACAAAAATTCAGACAACACGAACATTCAAAATCTGGTCTAGCTGTACAGTTTTGTTGTGGATATTTTATTTATTTATTTATTTATTTATCAACGGACAAGCCAATTATACCATTACAAAAAGATTGTACAAAGTATACATTTTACAGATGACTAAGATTATGTTAAAACTAAAAATTAAAACTATTACAATTTTTTAACTGCTTTTCTGAAGGATGGTAAAGATGAACCGAACAGCTCAAGCTTGTTGTTGTGAGTGTTTGCTGACTTCAGTATTCTGTTAAGGGATTCGTTTTGACCATAATTTGTTCTACAAAAAGGGATCTTGAAAATGTCACTATTTCTACTTCTTCTAGCATTTACAGAAAGTGAGGTAAGCTCAACAATTTCAGGACAATCAATACTGCCATTGATAATTTTATGGAGGAATACCAGATCGATTTCAAGTCTTCTATGTGTTAAAGTATTCAAATTTAGGGTTTTTTGAATTTGTGAATAATTGTATTCATCTCTATTCATTCCTAAGTTGTAGCCACAGTATCTTAAAAATTTATTTTGAGTACTCTCCAAGAGTTCTATGTCGACTCTATAGCATGGTGACCAAATGATAGAAGTGTATTCAAGAATAGATCTGACTTGGGCACAATAGATAATCTTGAGAGCATTGACAGATAGTTCTCTTGCAGAACGAAGAGAAAAGCCCAGCATTTTTTTTGCACGAGATGATTTCTGTTATGTGACTCTTGAAATTCATTTTTGAGTCGAATATAACCCCCAAATCTTTAATCTTGTTGGTCTCTGATAAGTTTGTGTCGTTAATCTGATAAGCATAATTAATTGCCTCTTTATTTCGTGAAAAACTAATTTTTTGACATTTACCCAAGTTCAGTTTTAGTAAGTTAATATTACACCACCTGGAAAGGTTATTTAGGTCAAACTGTAATCTCTCAGCATCAGATATGGATTGAACTGTTCTGAACATCTTTAAATCATCAGCAAATAATAGGAAGGAACAGTTGGTGATAACATTTGGAAGATCATTAACAAAGGTATTAAACAGTAGTGGTCCCATGTGAGACCCCTGAGGTACCCCTGAAGGAACTTCAATTGGATCTGATACTGAACTACCATATTTGACATATTGGACTCTATCGCTAAGATAGGATTTGATCCATTCTAAAATATTTCCTTCTACTCCCAAAGACTCAAGTTTAGCAAGTAGTAAACTGTGGTTGACTCCATCAAAGGCTTTCGAAAAATCTGTGTATAAGGAGTCAACCTGCAGTTTATTCTCGAGAGCATTAATGATGTAATTTTGGTAAAGCAATAAATTAGTGGTAGTAGATCTACCTCTGCAGAATCCATGTTGTTCATTAATTATAATATTTTTGAAGTCCCACGAAAGTTTTTTGGAAATCAAGCAATCAAACATTTTTGGTAATTCTGATTGATTACAAATACCTCTGTAGTTGTCAACGTTGTCCCGTGAACCACTCTTGTGGATGGGTTTTATGAAACTGTGTTTCCAAAAGCTAGGGAACGTACCTTTTTTTAGGGATAAGTTGAACAGGTAGTGAATGGGTTTTGCTAAAGTGTAAATGCAATGTTTAATCAAATGCAAAGGGATCTCATCTGGGCCAGATGATAGTTTCCAAGGTAGAGAATGTACTAAATCTATGATTTCTTTAATGACTATGGTGTAGGAGCAAATGTTGACAGTGTTATCAAAGGTATAATGTGGAATTTGATTGATGTTTGTATTATCATAGACTGTCGAGAAATAGCATGAAAAAAGATGAACTATATCATTGGAATTTTCACCAGAGTTATTGTTATAAACCATACGAGAGGGGAGATTGAATGATTTCTTTTTATCATTGGTGAACTTCCAAAAATGACGAGGGTTTGCAGAAATGTTATTCTCAGTTTTCAAAATGTAATTTTGATAACAGTCCTCACGTAAGATTTTACATTGTTCTCTGAGATACTGAAAAAGCCGGTATGCTTCAACATTACCATTTTTATATTCTATGTGAACTAATTCCTTTTCAAATATCATTTGTTTCAAATCTTTGCTGAACCATGTTGGGAAGTTTGATGTTTTGAACTTTTTGACAGGAACAAATTTACGAATAGCTTGATATAAAACGTCGTAAAAGTTGCTTAAGGATGAATTAACGTCGTCATTTGATAAGGAATTCCAATCAATGCTGGCAAAGAAATCATTCATGAAGATATCATTACTATTCCTGAAATCGTAAAAGTATTCTACGATCTTTAGATCAGGTATTTTTCTAGTATTCAGATCAAAGGCAACAGCGGAATGGTGTATGCTATTTTGAAAGAGTGGTTCCGCTGGGCTATTAACAACTATATCATGGTATGATGAAAATAATAAATCCAAAAATATATTCCTAGAGTTCGGAATATAATTTACTTGATAAAGGTTATGATAACTGAACGAGTTGAGTAATACATTTGCTGGTGAGTTTTCAAGACAGTCAGCATTTAGGCCAAGTTCATCATTGAACCAAATAACATTCGGTATATTATAATCTCCACAAAGCAACATTTTATGACCAGGAAATTTTTCTAAAACATAGTCTACAGTATTAGCATGATTGATGTAATATTCAGTATTAGAAGCAGGTGGAATATATACTGCACCGATAATCAAATGATCTTCACCAAGAGAAAGTGTTACAAAAACTTGTTCAACATTATTGTTCACAAAGTTCACAGTAGTGGCCGATAGAGAATGCTTAACAGCTATGAGTACATTTTATTGATATCATTACAAAAATTCAGTTATTTTCTGTACGTATACTTTGTGAACTCAAGAAATATACCAAAGGTCATATCAACTGACACGGTCACTATTTTTCAATACGCTAATTTTTTGTGCGTTTTCTGCTTCCATGACAAATACCATTCTTTTGGATTCCATGTAGTAATCATGCAACATTTAACCCTAGTGATATGCATAGTTATTAATTAATCATCTAACAAATGAAATAATCAGTCACTTTCCATACCTAACCAACGAACATGTCAGAGAGGCGATAAAAAACGCACTAACAGTCCGGGGGGCACAAGCAAAATCGCAATAGGAAATATAAAAGAAAACCAATTGTGGGAATTAGTAAGCAAATATACTCTATAAAAACCATCACTAAACTGGGATACCTGTACAGTTTGGGAGAAGAAACAACCCCTGGGGAACTCGAAGAAGGATTCAAAATAACAGCTACCACATTCTCTTCCAATGTGCAATATTAAACAAACAGAATGGAAAATGCTCTATACTAGTAAGATTTCGTATACAATTCCTAAAGGACGTCTACTATTCAGAGGTATGGTTCCCCAGAGCACTTGTGAATAGATATATTTCACAGTCTGGTGACATGGACAACAAGAACAATGGTACATGAAAAAAGCACTAGAAAAGGACGTTCTTTAAGAAGTTGAAATACCTCCTATCATGAGAGAAGAAGACAATTCTCATCGCATAACAATGTATTATTATATAGCAATATCCAAAGGAAAATCAACGTGCTGGAAATGATATGCGATCAAAACAAGATTCAGTTCCTTTGTATTTGTGAACACTGGATGAATGAATCCCAACTGGAACAGGTGGGCATCTCGGGTTTCATGAACATAACAAAATTCTGGCGAACAAATAATAAACACGGAAAAACGACAACTTTCGTCAGGACAAATGAAAAAAAAATTTATAAAAACATGAACTATATTGTAAATATGTTACTAGAGGGATATGTTTCGAATGTTCGGCAATCGAAAAAGATAATACCTATGTATCATCAGAATATATTTCCCACCAACTGGTGACATAGAGACTTTCTATGAAATTTTTGAATTCCTCTTGTATAATGTTACTCAGAAATATACATCCATAATTATATCGGGAGATCTCAATATAAATTTTAAAACATGCCCCCAATATGAAAAAGTTCTAGCTCTTCTAGATTCAGATGAACTTGCTTAATCACAAACGAACCAAATATGGTAACATTGTAACCACCTGGCATTGATTATATAATTACTAACCTGAAAGACTATTCCAACGAAGTTATCAATTTTGGAATATAGGATCACACCAGCCAAATATTCAAATAGCATCAAAATACCAAAAAAACAACTCACCAACTCTAGTCAAAGAGGAGGTCGAGTATTTTCCCCAAGCTACATTCATGAAGTCCAAACAAAAATGGAATCCTTGGATCTAACCGATGAAACGAGAAACATCGAACAAATATTCTCTGAATACCTGAACCATTCGAACTGGTGCTACAAAACTTGTTTTCAAAAACAAAAAAATAAAACAAACCAGTGTCAAAAAAAATCAAATACTCTTATGGAGTCCAACAGGAATCAAATGATCTAAAACAGCTAAATGAGATACGAAAACAAGAACCAGAAAATCACAATCTCAACTCTCATTATGGGTTTAAAAAAAGATTACTTGATAAGAAAATTGTTACGGAAAAGCAACAATTCCACAGTAACAAAACTTACGTCAACAAACAAACAAAAAACACTTTGGACCCTAGTGAATGACAAACTGAGTAAAACCAACAAAACCAAAAAGAAAATTGAAATCAAATCAAACGGTGACTCTGACCACAGCTTACCAAACACAATGGGAAAATATGTTTCCAACTCAAATGAAGAAAGAATTGAATCCCTGAACTTACCCCAAAATCAGTTTACCACTATGAAGAATCCACACTTAATTCAATATACTTCATATCCTACACCAATACCGAAATGAAAACAATAATAACAAGAATTTAAAAAAAATCACATAGGCGAAATTCCAATGTATTTAGTGACTGAGCGCCTGTGTTTCCAAAAAACTCGACCATTCTAATCAATCAATCAGTCAATGAAGGTATATTCCCAGATCAATTGAAATTTTTCAAAGTCGTTCCAGTATATAAAAAAGGGAAACTATCGGGGCATATGTGTCTTGATCTCTATTTCAAAAATAATGAAAAAAGCAGTTTATGACAGAACGGTAAGTTTTTTGGACAACCACAATACGGATTCAGAAGCAATTTCTCTATTGAAACTGCATCGACCGATATGATCCAATATATTTATGAAAGCACTAATAAACATTATTACAAAATGGGAATCTTCTTCGATCTCAGCCGAGCATTCGAAACCATAATCCCACAATATTTAGGTGAGAAATTTTTCAAAATGGGCATTAGGGATCACTAAATTAGTGGTTCAAATCCTATGCGAGTAATAGAAAAATAGTAGTGAAAGTAAATGATAACCTATCAGATCCATTTAATGTGGCCTTGGGGACTCCACAAGGGGAAGTACTCGGACCACTGTTGTTTTTACTTTACGTGAATGAACTTCCACAAAATATATAAGAAGGCCGAGTTTTTATGTACGCCGATGATACTACCATCATTGTGGCTTCCCCGAGTCCAGATGAAATGGAAAATAAAATTAAAACAGTCATCGATGAGTTCGAAATATGGTGTGCAGGTAATTATTTGATAAACAATATAGACAAAACAACGTTCATCCAATTTTCGAACAAATGCTATCGCCCACTTTATCTTTATCTGGGATTAGAAGTAACAGAATGTACAAAATTCCTTGGTACATAATTGGATTGTGAATTATCTTTCAACAAACATATCGAATACTTGGGCACATCACTCAAAAAAAATATTTCGCTTTTCTAACACTGAAGTCGAATTTCATGGGGACTACCGTTAGATATAAATAGGATTTTCATAATGCAAAAACGTTTTTTGCGTCTGTTCTTTGATGTCAAATATAGAGAATCTTGCAAAGGAACATTTAAAAACAATCGTATTCTAACATTATCATGCATTTACCTTTATAAACACTGAGCTATGTTCATGCAAACTCCCTATCATTCACGCAGAATAAAGAAATCCACCCCCATTTTAAAAGGAACAGAAATGATTACGATTTGACAAAATGTAACTATTCCGGGTACAAAAAATCGCCAAATTACGCAGGAACAAAATATTTCAATCTACTGCCCCAAACCATCAAGGAAAAAAAGAACCATATGAAATTTCGAAAGCTGCTCAAAGAAAATCTTTTAACAAGTTGTTTTTTACTCCCTCAAAGAGTATGAGAACCTCTCTTAATAATTGCTGTACTCTTTATATGTATGCCGTTTTTTTGTTTTTTGTTTTTTTGACGTGTCACAAATACGATTTGTATCTAAAATGGCAAATATATACTTGAACTTGATATAGTCACTGTGAGTGTTTTTAGTTAGTATAGGTTTTGTAAACCCCAAGAAGTGGAAATCATTTGAGATGTGCCTTGGTTTAACTTTAATCGTGAGTGTGTTGCTATTCAGTGGGTCAAAATGGGTGAAAGTCAAATTTGAATTTGATAAGGGTTTGCAAATTCGAGGTATTTGGTGGGTTCTCAAGCCTATGTAGCCCCACTGGAGGGGCCAGTAATTGTTCGCATCAAATGTTTTTGTTATGGTAATACACTTTGTATGAAATGAGGAGATGGATACAAGCTTTGTGTGTGATAAGTGTACATGAATATATTGTCAATGTTCATTAGAAGTCCTTATTTATTATAAAATATTATAATCATCTCAAAATATAAATAACAAGGAAGTCTCACCATTTCCAAATGCATCCACTTTATCTTTGACACAAATCTCGAATGTAAAATATCCCGTCATTGTGTTTTCGACTCCAAACTCCAAACTAATCCTGCCAGTTTTCGAATCCATTTCGAAAGCCGGTTTGGGTATATTATTCAGACCCGAACCAGTAGCTTTTATTTCACCTTCTATCGAAAATTCCAAATCATCTTGATCAACAATATCTGGGTCCGTTGCCTGAAAAAGTTTTTTTAATACAACGGAATAGAGGCAAATGTCGAATTTTCTCGAAGAAATTCCTTAAAATCAATTGAGCCAATTACCAAGTGGAAATAATGAACTCATTCTGGGTATAATACTGATTACAATGAACCTTTTTTAACGTGTTCACTGCGGATAGCTTTGTATGCAACTTCGTCTCCAATACGGCTGTTGGGAGCTGGGGCTGATCAATACGGTTCCAGCAGTTAGGCGAAGGAATAATCTCGCGTACTTTTAAGGTTCCCGAAGTAAAACGATATATTTATCCAAGCCGTTCATACAATTATCTAGGGACGACTATGATCCTGACTGGCTGCTATTTTCGCCATGAAGTGAAAAATTATAACTGTACTCAATTTGGAAATAAGGAAACAGTAAAATCCACGAAACTTTTAGGGATCGAAATAACCTTTTACGTCTTGTCAATAAGTGGAGTTTACGAAAAAAAAATCTAAGAATTAACTTTCTTAATTTCCAAGGAAAATATACATTCAAGAATATAAAAGAAATATAGTTCAATTTGATAACAAATATAAATGATAAACTTAAGCCAAATTCACTACAGTAAAATAATTGAAATTAACTCTTTTCGAAGAAAATATACACTTGAGAATATATAAAAATTTATAAGATCCACTTATCCCAAATTAATCCTTACTGCCACTTTTAATTAAAAGTTCTTAAAGTTTCTGTTCGTTTTAATATACATTTTTGCGAGCCATGTTTTTTTATGTTAGGTTAGTGAAAAATATCTAAACTTCACTAGTTCAACTGGGCAGTTATTTTAATTACATAAAAATATGGAATAAAAAAATTATAAGTTCAAGATACACTATCTTATTTCCCTGAAAACCAAAATACTTGCAGGCTTAGGTCACATCGAAACGTTACTGTTGTAGCTGATCTAATAAAAGAATACATAAATTCGGAAACAATAGCTCAGAATTCGTGCCTGATAAACAACATGCTGATTCATAGGGCTCCCGCAGTGAAGCACAAGAGTTTTGAAACATTTTGAAAACGTAGCGGCCAGAAACAAACTACCATCTATAGGCCACAGAAAATACATTGAAAATCGCGTATTCGACCGCTACCCGCAGTTAACACACAAAAAGGTCCCGCGTACTTATCCGGTTCCCGTTGTACGATCACGAAATTATTTTACGTAGACATCCGGTTCCCGCACTGAAAAGGTTAAACGTATTCAGCATGTTATGTCTTGGTAAGAGAGCCTTGTGTATGGATACGAGTCATCTCACAATATACAGTTGAGTCATTCATTGTGAACAATTTCCAGCATAATTGTCCAGACTGAACCTGTCATCCCTAATAAGGAATGGAGAATCGTTTTCATCATAGCATTTTGACATAAACCAGTCTTGTTATTAGCTCATATTTCTGTACCAATTAGAAACCGGTAGCACACGAAGCTTAGAGTAATATGTTACTACCAGAAATATGCTCGAATAAAAACAAAATATTTGAAGTTTTTTTTAGTTTGGTTCAGTCACTTTCATGATTTTGCTGTAGCGTCCTAAACGGGCACGACGGATACGAATAAAACATAAACTTTAATGATCTACAATGCCATATGTGTCTTGAACTCTATTTAAAAAATAATCGAATCGGCTGTCTGATCTTTTGATGACATATCGATGAAGGTACTATATTTTACAATTGACTTGAGTTGATGAGTTCATTAAAAAATACCCTTTTAATGACTGAAAAAAGGCAGACTTCCTCTTTACACATTGAACTGAGGATAATGGGGCATCAACGGATTAATGAGTACTATACGGAAATAACGAAAATACCCTGATTCCACCCTTGTGCTATAATAACCGTTGGCCGGACCGTTGGGAGTGACGTCTTGTTCCAGATGTTCGATAACCGCCATTGCACTTCGAGAAATAACCGTTACCGGACATCATGCTCCAAATGTTCGATAACCCCAATTAGAAGACTCGAAAAGAAAACAGACCGTTAGCGTTGACGTTATGGAATATTCCCGATCGCCACTGTTCTATATATAGCGGGTCATATGCGACAGGCGAGTCAGTCAGAAGTCGGCAGTCAGTCAGAAGTTAGTCTTGTGAATATTGTTATGAATTGTAATTGTGAACAAGTATTGTAAGAGTACACTATTGAGTTGTGTTTCAAAGTTGAATAGACGGATTTAATTTCTCGACTATTTTTTAACCCCAGTTTCGTAACAGTTAGTGTTGGAAGTGAGGATTTTTAGTGACTATGGTGAATACGAGAAATACAGCTCACGACGAGATGGAGGCCATAATGGAGTTGGTTAAGAGGCAGTTTGCAGGGGAAAAGGAACAGAGACAAGAAGAAAAACGAATTGAGGAGGTTCGCCGACAAGAAGGGGAGGAACAGTTACATTTCCAGAAAATTCTTGAAGAACAAAACAAGGAACGGGAACAACAGAAAACGTTCTTTGAACAGATTGTGCAGAAAACCGAGGAGCAAATAATAGGCCTGACGGAAGATGTTAATAAAATCGAGTCCGAAATCAACACAATCTGGGAAACAATAGGAGGAAGGGACAGTGAGAAAAAAAAAGAAGTCAAGGCACAGCAAAGAAGATTCAGGACCACCATGAAAGGGTTGCCACAGTCGCCATGGTCCCTATATCCGAAACAATTTGAAGCTGCAACAACGGCCAATGGATGGAACGATAATGAAAAGGGACGGCACTTATAGTGGCTTCGAGGGGACCTGCTTTGGCAATGTAACAGAGGATCCCAGTAGACCAAAATCGCAAGTATGATTACATATTATATATTATTGCTGCTTTAGAATTGAGATATGGCAACCAACATCGAGAGCAGCCATACCGGGCACAGTTGAAAACACGTGTGCAGAAATCGAGTGAAAGTCTGAAAGAGTTTGAAGCAGACATGCAAAGACTTATCCAGTGTAGATATTTATTGATGGATTGAGGGACATTGAAATACAAAGGTCCCTGAGATTGACACAGTTCAAGAAATGTGGTGCTTTGGTTCATTCTTTGGAAGTGGAAGCGACTTTCAATACCTCAATGCTGAAAGTGAGAGTGGTATCGATCGAAGAGCCACCTCACCAAGAGATGCAAAGTGACAGCATAAAGCAGATGTGGGGTGAAATACTACAAAAATTGGAACCCAGAAATAGCCAGTAGTCATCACCTGCCAGGACACCCCCCACGTTCTTACTCATCTGCGAGGACAGGACCATCTAAGGAGTCCTCGGACAGATAACAGGAAAATAAAAACTAGCCAGCATATGGGGGCGCAAATTGACTAGCGATAACGAAGCTCCCAGGGTCATCCACGTCAACAGAATAAGGAGAACCACCGATAGTTTGACCATCAGAGGAAAGGTGAACCAAAGAGACGTTATATGCACTATAGACACTGGTGCATCAGTTTTATTTGGTCCGCAGCGGAATCCTAGAACCAGACAGCGTTGGACTGCTTATATCCAATTTCATCATACGAATAGTCACTGGAGAAAATGCACCGATGTGGCAGATATAAAAGACGAGTTTATTCTCAGGATGGATCTGATCAGTGACTATGGATTTTTTTTTTATGGTGAGCAGATAACCATGGAATTTAGAGGAAAATAATTTATTTTAACAACACCATCCGAAAGGGGACGTTCTGTAAAATTGCGGCTAGCCAAAACTATCAGGATACCCGGTTCATCTGAGAAGATCGTTGAAGCTCGACTAGAAGGAAACCCTGGGTGCTGCGTTGGAATAGTACAGCCATGTGAAGAATCCCCAGCAAATTATTACTTGCACGAGCTCTGATTAGGATAAAACAAGACATCCATGTGAGAATTGCCAATGTATTCCCAGATGGAATAACATTCCGGAAAGAAGACATTGTAGGAGTATGTGAGCCAGTTGGGTGGGCAACAGATTGCGAAACAAGCGGTTATGCGGACAGAGACGGCACTTCTGATGATATACTAAGAACCATCGTGAAATGTTTGAAACATTTGTCACCAATGAATACAGAGCCGCCATGAAATTCATTGCCAAGGAATGTGACATATTCGAGTCAGGATCACCAACAGGAAGAACTAATCTAGTACAGCACGGGATAGATACTGGTCAAGTCCATCTAATTCGTCAATTTCCCAACTGGTTTTGCCCAGGAAGAGGATAGGTGAAATCCTGAAGAAAATTCACGAAGGAAAATCAGGAGGACATCTGGGAGTCTATAAGACCTTGGACAAGATCAGGCAGAGGTTTTACTGGGTTCAATGTTGAGATGATGCTGGTGAAGAAGATGTCCAGAGTGTGGCGCCACCAAAGGACCCAAGGCAAGGGCCAGGGGTGAGATGAAGAAACACAACGTAGGCGCACCATTCGAACAGATTGCCAGTGATGTAGCTGGACCCATTCCTGTGTCGGGCAATGGCAACAAATACATAATTGTTGCCATGGACTATTTCCGCAAATGGGTGGAAGCCTTTGCCATTCCAGACCAGGAAGCATCCGCAGAAGTCAGGTCATTGGTGGACAACATGTTCTCAAGATTCGGAGTCCTGATGGAGCTGCATTCCGACCAAGGAAGGAATTTCGAGTAGAAGTTATTCAAGAAAGTTTGCGAGTTGATGGGTATCAATAAGACCAGAACCACGGCGCTTCACCCCCCAGTCAGATGGCATGGTTGAAAGATTCAACCGAACTATGGGAGAGCATCTTTCCAAGGTAGTGAAAAAACATCAAAAGGACTGGGACAAACATCTTCCACTATTTCTGACGGCACACAGAACAGCCGTTCACGATTAAACCAAGCTTACCCCGGCTAGCATTGTTTTCGGAAGGAAATTTCGATTGCCTTGTGACTTGGTGATCTTATCACCAGGCACCCAAGACGTAGAAGTACATGGCAACTCAGATAAACTGAGGGACAACCTGCTGAAAATCCACGAAACAGCTCGGAAGAGGTTGATACTGGCCAGTGACAGGATGAAAGCTCGTTATGATTTGAAAGCTGATTCACGAGGATTCAAGAAAGGTAACCAGGTTTGACATTTGCTACAGAATGATGTACTATCATCTGCAGTGGTGTAGAACATTCTGCTGGTTCAAAAAAATCACAATTCTACAATCCACTCTGACAGGAAATGAACGTACAATTTAAAAAAAATATATGTTTGGGGAATTTGACTTATTACACTAGAGTTCCACTGAATATGTTTTCATTTCCAATTGTTGAAAAAGCCAGTTAAGGTTTTATTCATTGTAATTAATAGTTTTGTTTTTTCATTTGCATATTTTAAGTACGCATTGCTTACCTCTACTGTTATGATTGGAGTACCAAGTACGAAACCCGGTAGTATGGCCCCAAAGTAAGTGTCGAATCTGAACTCCGGAGCACGACGATTGATAGGGATGACCTAGAATTAAATAGATGATCAATAATATTATTTTATTTCCAATTAATTTTTCTATGCGGGCATGCCATGATCCACACACATACAGGGTGTTAATTAAGTGCGTTGACTAACTTCGGGAAGCGATTCTTTGGAAGATTTTATTTATTTATTGTACACAAAATGATACAAGTCATACAGAATGCGAAATTTATATATATATATATATATATATATATATATTACCAAGTATGATACAAAGATAAATTAGGTGATAACATAATAATAAAGAATAATAAAACAAACAAGTATGAAAGTTGATACAATATATAAGGGACAGGGTACAGATTGTGTACAGAAAGCACCTAAGTGACTTAACACTTGTGTTGTGCTACAAAGTAATATTAATTGATATAAAAAGGACAGTTGTGTACAGAAAGTAAAGAATTAAATAGTGGTTTTATATCATGTTAGTGTAACTATTGATGTTCTAGTATTTTGATAAATTCGAAGTAATTTGCGAATATGAATTTTTTTGATTCTGACAGAAGGTTTTATGATTTTTAATATGTTTTACCTTTAAGAAATGGTGACAAACATTTTTATTGAATTTTGGAGTGGGTATAGCAATTCGTTTGTAGTGCTTCTAGTGGTATAAGCTGTTGGAACATAATTCTGAAGTATTTTCTTTTTGAATGCATACATACATACACTGTGAAAATATAATGTACGGATATTACTAATGTCTTCTGTATATATAAGGTTTGTATAGAAAGATCTTTTTTTCTTCAAAATTATTTTTAGAATATAGTTTTGTATTGTGTTCAGTTTTTGTAAAGAATTCTTATACATTGCCCCCCCACACCAGAATACCATAACGAAAAAGTGATTCAGCTAGAGATTTGTAAATTAGTATGAGTAGATTTTTCGCTAAAAACTGTCGTAGCTGGTAAAATTTGTACATTAGCTTCCTCACCTTTTTTGTTAGATAGTCAATATGATTGTTCCACCTTAGATTTTCGTCAATAATTATGCCCAGGTATTTCACCTCGTTTGTTTCTTTAATTTCATCTTTCATACCTGGCACGAAAAGTTCATATAACCATATGACCCAAACGCCTTGGTTTTCGAGGTACAGGGTGATCAAAATAAATTTTTTTCAAGATTTTTTGGAGTTTACATCGACATTTTCGTCAATAATCAATTCACATTAGGCAAGTACAATCCATTAAATAGTGTGCACGATACAAAATAATGTATTTATCAAATAATTCACAGGGTCCTCCTTTGTTCAACCCTTCAGATTTTTTTTTCGCCGCCACTGACAGATTATGAGACAGCAATATCCAATATCTTTTTGTTCTCCTGAAGTTTTTCATTTACTTGTACGGTTTAGAAGCTATAATGAAAAAATGAATGCAAACATTTTTCCAGTATCGCATAACATAATGGAATTTTTCTGCTCGTGTAGAGAAAATGTAATGTTATGGAGCACCCATACATTTTTCATCAGAACTCAGGGTGAATATGTATTGCACAAAGTTGATTATTATGGCAAAATAATTTCGGATATTTTTATTAGTGAATAACTTTATTATCAAAATAGTAGAGCAGAATAACATACATTTCCTAGGAATAAAGAGAAGATTTGAAAAGGACCTTTATCGAAATTGATAAGTCAGAGCAACTGCTGGAAATGGCCACCGCCGACATCAATGCATTCGTTTATGCGCCTTACCATAGACTGGCCGACACGCTAAAAAATACCAGAAAGGTTTCTAATAATTGTGCATGACTCCTGTTTGCGATTTCTCAGGTCTTCTTCACTTTGAACTGTGGTTCTGATGATTTAAGGTGCTCCAAAGAAAAAAATCGAGTGGATTCAAATCGGGTGACCTTGGTGGCCAAGGTTGTGGCACACCACGCCAATTCAGCGATCGGAATAATTTTCTTTTAAATATTGGCGTGCAACCAATCTGAAGTGTACTCGAGCACCATCATGCAAAAACCAAATTCGAATTATTTCCCTCAGTGGAATCTCTTCTAGGAGTCCAGGTAAGATAAATTCAAGAAAATGTCGGTAATGGTCCCCATTGAGTCTATGAGGCAGAAAATGTGACCCCATAAAGAAATTCCCAACCCAAACATTCACAGAAAACTTCTCTTAAAAATGGTTCTCAATCACGGCGTGTAGGTTTTCATCAGCCCCAAATGATTGCTGTAGAAATTAATAATGGCTTTACGGGAAAAATATGCCTCATCGGTGAATAACACTTGAGATATAAACCATGTATTTCTCACCAATTTATTTCGAATCCAAGTGCACAAAGCTAGTCTCATTGGAAGATCCCTTGGCAGAAGAGCTTGAACATGAGGTATGTGTGAGGCAGAAAATGTGACCCCATAAAGAAATTTCCAACCCAAACATTAACAGAAAACTTCTCTTAAAAATGGTTCTCAATCACGGCGTGTAGGTTTTCATCAGCCCGCAAATGATTGCTGTAGAAATTAATAATGGCTTTACAGGAAAAATATGCCTCATCGGTGAATAACACTTGAGATAGAAACCATGTATTTCTCACCGATTTATTTCGAATCCAAGTGCACAAAGCTAGTCTCATTGGAAGATCCCTTGGCAGAAGAGCTTGAACATGCGGTATGTGATAGGGATAAAGTTGTTGCTGTTTTAAAATTTGCGCCACTAATATATGGGTTAATTTTAACTATGCCGCAATTTGTCTTGTACTGGTGTATGGATTTTGCTCAATTTCGTTAAGGAAAGCTTCCTCTATATGAACTCTCCTGAGTCTTCCTAAGAGAACAACAGACCTCTTGAAGGTGTACCCGTTTCATGAAGACGAGAATAAATATTAATGAACATCTGTGTACTGGGAATAGGACGTTGTGGAAATCTTTCTAGATACATTCGTCTGGCGGCGAGCGTTACCATGAGCCATTCCATAGATTAAGTGCATGTCTGCCATTTCTGAAACCGTATATTCAACCATTTTATCCAAAGAGATATTAAATGGATCTGCTTTACTACATGCACTAATGAAAAACTGACAATGAGACACCTTCGCAACTTACGATAACTGTCAAGTTATTGATATTTAAATAAATGAATTAATATCGTTCGTTCGTTGAGGACCTGATCGGTCGACAATAAGTGACGCATTTTAACGAAATAAATTATATTTCAAAACTGAAAATTATATCAAAGTGATCGTCAAATTGTGCTCGATGGAACTGTAGAATATAAAGCATTGAATGTTTCACACAATCGCATAATAACCGTGAATTGATAGAGAGCTCGAATAAAACACACTGTGCCAAAAGTGTGAACAGGAACAAAAAGTTATCGACTATCGTTTTTACTCAGCGGCAATCAGGATCACAGGTGTATTGGAACTCATCTCTATATACGAGGGCGGTTCATTTATTTTTCCAACGGTAGGAAATATCACTACTCCAAAATAAACGATAGAATATGGCCCTCGAACAAGTAACAGTATCGGCAAAATATAAATGTTGTTCAAAGGATATCCCACACTACACATGCATAAATTGCTTTAGATTCTTTCACAGAGGCTGCCTGAAAATTATGAGAATTAAAGCCGAAATGTTGAAAAATAACCAAATAATTTGTTGTAGGAAGGAAGACGACCAAGAACGAGAAACAAGTTTACTAGAAAAAACTATCAACGAACTCCCTGAGGAAACTGAATTGAAAGACATACATATAAAAAAACTGAGGGGGGAAAAATTATATTATACAAGAAGCAATGAAAACAGAATCAGAAATGGAAAACTTAATACAAGAACAAAAAAGTATCATTCAAGAATTGGAAAAACAGATACACAAACTCCAGGATAAAAAGGCAACAGGGAAACAAATGACATAAGCACCCAGACTCATACACTGATGCACTCCAAAGGAACAGTGACAGAGATGGACCTCAAGGAAATTGTGGAAAATAATTGTACAAGTAATAAAAATAATAACAGAACACAAGTAAATTATCCTCACTTTGGCTCCTCAGAAAAACATAAAACAGATATGGGACAACAAACAACTCTGAAAAAAAATAGAAACAATCCAAACCAACAAATAGATAGTAATCCTCCACCAAAATTGAGAAGAAACAAACTAACAATTATATCAAACAAACATGGCAGAGATATGGCACGTATAATGAGGCAGCAAACAGATGATTATGTAATACACTCGATAATAAAGCCAAACGCAAACAACTACGAACTATACCATACAGCAGTGCAAGAGGCAAAGTGTGCTTCGAAGGATGATATAATCATCTTCTGGGACAAAACATTAAATGGAAAACTACTACAAGATCTCACAAAAACAACCAAACATACAAATCTCATAATACTGACGGAACCATACAGATATAACTTGAGACCAAGTGGAAAATGGTTTCTATGTAAAACTATTCTGACCCTAGCTAGCGACATGTTGAAACTCACTCAAAAAATTGTATCTACAGAACCAAAAAGTTTATGTGAAGGATTAGAAGCACAGGTAAACCGCGAAAGAAAAATGAAAAAAAGGAATGACCATCCTCTAGACAGGTCACAAAAAACAATTGATTCCACAAATGACAGCCAAAAAAATGACACAGATAGAGACATACCACTGAAAAATCAAAACAAATCGAAAACTACTCCACCTCTATACCCCAGTCTATCTCATCTCGACAAAAAGTTAATCTCTACAGATGCATCTTTTTTATACCCAAGACTATCACAAGTACAGATTCAAGACTGAACTCGGGAGCGACGAAAGTGACTAGATTCCTACACATCAACGTAGAATGTCTTTCCACGAAGCTGCCAATATTAGAGGCAACACTTAAAGAACTCGATTATCCTGATATACTGTGTGTATGTGAACATTGGATGAATAAAGTGCAAAATGAAGTAACATGTATAGACGGATATGAAAATGTAAGTACCTTTTGTAGAAAAGCTCATATACACGGTGGAGTTGCAATATATGCAAATAGTAAAATAAGTGGAAATTGCAAAGAAATTAATGTTAGAAAGTTTTGCATAGAACTCGATTTCGAGATTGTTGCTGTGTCTATTGATGAACACTTATGTGTTGCTTGCATATACAGATCTCCGGATGGATCTACTGATAATTTTTTTCTAAATCTATCCACATCATTGATGGAAATTATTGAGAGGAGCAAATATCAAGTAATAATGGGAGACCTAAATATAGACAAACTAACGCAAGATAAAAACAGCAAAGAGTTAAATTATATATTCGAATCCTTCAGTCTGAAGTCTCTAATAAATGAAAACACGCGAATAGACAGAAGAAATGGTTTTAATTCTCGTACTGCAATTGACTATGTTGTTACAAACGAGGGAGTTAAGGAGGAATGTGAAGTTTTTGAGCCCCACATAAGCGACCACAAAGCACAAATATTGAAAATTGTACTTCCCTATACAAGCAAAATAGATGAAGTAAAGAATGAAAAAGTCATCAGAACTTTCTCAGAACAAAACATGTTGAGTTTTCAACATTACTTTAATAAAGACAATTCACTATATCTGTGCTCAAGTGATAATATAAATGATTACTATATACTATTTATGGAACATTTCGAATGGGCTCTAGATGTAAGCTGCCCAAAACAAAAAACCACTTCAAAAAACAAAAACAAAAATAAAAATACGAGTAAAGAGATTCAAAAGGAAATTGATGATCTCAAGTTTCTTTATTACATATCAAATAATTCAGAAGATCCAGTCTTGATAGATTCCTATAAAAAACACAAGAAGAACATTAATAAAAGAATAAATGATTTGAAAAAGGTAGATAACATTAACAAAATAGATACTGCATCGAACAAAAGCAAAGAACTGTGGAAAATAGTAAATGACAGGCTAGGGAAGGAAACATCAAAACATAATATCAATCTGATGCATAACAATAATATAATAAGTGATGTTACCGAAATCAGTAATTTATTTGTGAATTATTTCACAACATCTGTGCATGAAAAACTAGATACATACTTCGGAAATAACAAATCCCTGGCATGCACAATACCAAAACAAAACATTAAACATACAATTTTTCTGGAACCTTTTACAAGCACAGAGGTAATCCAAATAATAAACAATTTGAAAAGCAAAACTCAATGGGCATGGACGAAATCCTATCAAACTATTGAAGTTTTGCAAAAGGCACTATCAGAATCCATAGCCTTTCTTTTGAACAAATCTATAGAGTTAGCACAGTTTCCGGATGATCTAAAGCTTGGTAAAGTGATCCCAGTATATAAAAAAAATAATCCACAAACAGCCGAAAACTATAGACCCATAGTACTACTCAGTCATCTTTCCAAACTAACTGAAAAATGTTTGCATATAGGTTATACAATTTTCTCGAAAAATACAATATTCTATCCCCTTCTCAATTTGGATATCGAACAGCAAAATCAACTGAACTAGCCACCATAGAATTTACTCAGACTATCTATAAACATCTAGATACAGAAGGAAAGTAGCTGGTGTTTTCTTTGACCTAACTGCAGCCTTTGACTGCGTAAATCATCAGTATCTTCTTAACAAACTTTCAACACTAGGGATCAGGGGGAACCTACTGAAGTGGATAGAATCATATATATCCAACAGAAAAATTAGTGTGTCTATAAAAGGGTATTGTCAACCGGAAAATGTGTTGATATTGGTGTGCCTCAAGGCTCTGTATTGGGGCCACTTCTATTCTTAATTTTTGCGAACGACCTTCCAGATTATATTACAGAAGGGCAGATTTTTATGTACGCTGATGACACTTCTGTGATAATCGAGGCATCAACCATAAGAGAATTAGATCTAAAAATGGAAAAAATCACAAAACAGTTTGAATCCTGGTGTCAACAAAATTCACTCATGGTAAATAAATCAAAATCGGTATGTGTTTATTTTTCCAATATGAACAGCGACATAACCCCCACAATAAACAGTATAGAATTCAAAGGCAGCACACAATTTCTGGGAACTGCCATAGACAGCAAACTACACTTCACACTGGAAATAGACAATATATGTTCCAAACTTGCAAGAGCAACCTTCGCGATCTTGAACCTGAAGAAGGAAATAGATATGAAAAATCTAATAACAGCTTACTACTCCTTAGCATACTCGGTAATGAGTTACAACATAGTCGTTTGGGGCCAATCAACGGATGTTTCTAGAGTCTTCACTATGCAAAAAAGAATAATAAGAATAATTTTCAACATGGGCTACAGAGATTCATGCAGAACAGTCCTGAAAAAAAACAAAATACTTTCCCTAACAAGCATCTACCTATTCAAAATATCATGTTATATGTACACAAATGAAAATAACTTCCTTAAGAACAGCAACGTGCATAATTATAATACTAGAAATGCTGAAAAGCTACATCTCACTAAATGCAACCTCAGTAAATTTAAAAAATCACCAAACTATGCAGGTCCCGAAGTTTTCAATAAACTCCCGGAAAATATAAAGAGTTTAAAATCATATCAACCATTCAGAAAAGCATTAAAAGAATACTTGGTAGAAAAATGTTTTTATAATCTTGCAGAATTCATGCAATAAATTAGCTACTAAGGGTACTGTCATTTCCAACCTAGGATTAGATAACAAATAACAAATGATTGGCAGTTAATCAAGATACTTCACACCACTTATTCGATCCAAGTGTATATCCATAGCTTTAATCTACTCTCTATCTTAACAAGTATATATGCAATATTATATGAAAAAGCAAACATACTCATTTATACATGAACGTGTCAGTTTGTATTAACTGTATTTGACGAAACCTACTTTAAGTGTTCTTGGTAAATAAAGATTTATTATTATTATTATTATCAAAGCCCAGTTTCCTATTTTTATGGATTGGATTTGATTACAAAATATCTGCGTTACAGCAGAAGAAAAAACAAACTATTCTTCTTGAAAAATGGTAGATTCCAAAATAATTGTTATCAACAATTAATTTTTGAATAAAACTGAAATTTTCGATAAATACTGTATTCCATACGAACAGAAACATTTCATTAATCTACTCTTTCGGAGTTATGACCGGAGATTCATAAAATCCAATGTGGACTCATCTGCGACTGTGAGATAAACCATAGTAACTATCTTCTTGGAAAAAAAAATGTTTGCATTAATATTTTCTTTAAAGCTTCTGAACCGTACAAGTAAATAGAGAACAAAAATATGTTAAATGGAACCACATTGAATATTCCTTTCTCATAATCTATCAGTGGCGGCGAAAAATAAAATCTGAAGGGTTGAACAAGGCTTGACTCTGAAAAAAGGAGGACCCTGTGAATTATTTGAGAAATGAAATATTTTGTAACGTGCGCACTGTTAAATGGATTGTACTTGCCAAATTGAATTGATTATTGTCAAAAATGTCGAAGTAAACTCTAAAAACTCTTGAAAAAAATGTATTTTGATCACCCTGTACCTCGAAAACCAAGCCGTTTGGGACATATGTTTATATGAACTTTTCGTCCTGAAATCTTCCAAAGAATCACCTCCCGAAGTTTATCAGCGTACTTAATTGTGTATATGCCCAAAGTGAAAAACAGGCTGAGTGCATCATTATCTACCAAAATATTCCCTGATTATAAGTTTATTTATCGTTTTCCAGATATTTATGATTTCCTCTTCTTATTAACATTTTTTTCTAGTGTTCATCACTGATGAGTTACCTAGTTGTGAATAACAATATCTGATTCCAGTAACCAAAAATCAGAGAAAAATCAAGTGGGATATATTATATATATATATATATATATATATATATATATATATATATATATATATATATATATAGAAGAAAGAATGACTCACGTCACAAATCTGGAATTTTTTTGTGCATTCGAAAGAGTTCTGGCATAGAAAATGCCTTCTAATAAATTCATTAATTTCATTTTAGTTATTTGCTTGCCGCATTTTTGAGGAAAAAATCCATAATTCACGAATTTGAACTATCGTATTCTTATCCTATCATTATTTGCCTCCCCACATTAGACCAATCAATAGAGATTTTTTCGTGACAAAAATACTACCAGGAAACAGACTGTGCCATCATACGGAAGACGATTTGTAGTTATATCCTGTTATGTTTCCTACTCGCAACTGTCATTGCTATATTTGTTATAAACATTTAAATGCAAAAAAAAATTTGTTTTGTTTTTTACTTGTATCACGAAAACTAATGAAACAATCTGCTGCTACGACCCCCACTACTCAGCCGCTTTCATGCACTCGCCCATTTTCTGTCATGTTTCCAATATTTTTCCCCTATTTCGCAGCATTTTAACGCAAAATGAGAATATACGTTTTGTAATACTACTTATACTCTTGAAATCTTTTTGAAAAATTGGAATCGGATCACCTATGACGCATCCAGGTCTGCTGCAATAAAGTGCATCGAAAAATTCAGATCACAATTATGCCAAAACTAATGATCAGACAGCGTCTGAGTTGCGAGTGGGAAACATAACAGGATATAACTACAAACCGTCTTCCGTATTATGGCATAGTCGGTTTCCTGGTAGTATTTTTTTCACAGAATCAATAGACCAGAAAATCTATTGGCCTACATATCGACATTATATAAAATGGGATAGAGAATTACAGAACTCGTCGACCATTTTGAAGCTGCTATCTGAAAATATAAAATGTCTATAGAAACAATCACAATCCTTTTTGAAGCTGCTATATACCGATTTGGAATGAAATCAGGTAATCTGAAAATTCATCTGTCATTTCGAATATTTCTATAAATATTTCATGATAAGGGTCATGCGAATGTAAGAAATGTATCTCACCAAATTTCGACTAATCCATGAAAGAATTGACTGATAAAAAACTTATGAAAATAATATCATCTAAATTTTACAATATCAAAAATACCGTTGAAGTTTCTCTAGGAATTATGATGAATAATAAAAGTAATATATATTTTGAACAGTTGGTCAGCGTCAAGCAAGATTACAATAGAAAATCTTTACTTCTCAAGATATTTTGTTTTCAATTTAACATCCATGCGTTTTTCATTCTGTCCAAAATCGGAAAAAGTAAGTAAAATGTCTAGCAATGACTATTAAAAAAAAAAAAAAGGTACGTTAGTAGGAAGGTGTGGAAGTGCCACTTACAAGTCGGAATTCCGACCTACAAGTCGGAATCTGAAAATAAAAACATGTGTGAGTAACACTCTTCCAAAGGAATTCAATCAAGTGAAAATGTATAAGATATTTCATTTAAAAAAACAACTTTGAATAGGCACAAATTTATCGAACACCCTGTTTGTTGGTAGTTATTTTTGGAACATTGCTTTCATTGCTTTCTACAACTTTCATTTGAGACATTTTTTTATCTCAAATAGGGAAGCAGCTATTGTCCACCCATGTTGAGACATCCGGTATATATATATATATATATATATATATATATATATATATATATATATAATTGTTACGGATATAAGCAGGTACGCCACTGTGCTGGTTGCCGATGACATCATGCTCCACACGTTCTATAACCGCCATTGAAGAATTTGAGAAACGACCGTTGGGAGTGACGCCATCTTCCAGATCTTTCGATAACGGCCATTCGAAGATGCGAGGAGAAAAACGATGATGTTATGGAACATTCCCGTTCGCCGCTATTCCAGAACTTTTGGCCGTCCTATATATAGCGGTTCATATGCGACAGGCGGGTCAGTCAGAAGTTAGGCTTGTGAATATTGTTATGCATTGTAATTGTGAACAAGTATTGCATTGTTGAGCCGGGACACAACAGCGCGTGGAGTGGCCATCTCCGCCAAACTTGCCAGTTCACGCGCCGTGAGATAGGGCAGGCTTGGCGATCTTCGGTCGGAGCGGAGAGTCCCGTCATTTGTCGGTAAATGAACACAGTTCAAAGGAGCTCAGACGATGGCGTTTAACATGTGTATACCGATCCAAAGACGCGGCTAGGAGAGTGGTACTGTCAGTGCCGTGGTATATAACTTTCACCATGGAGTGGTCGAGCGAAGTGGAATTTTTAAGCCGAGCTGATTATTTGGAACCCATGGGATCTAAACCATAAAAACAGGAATTTAATCCATGATGCCTGGAAGCGAATTGAAGAGCAAATGACTGATTGCAAACAAAACAAATTATTTGCATTTTTAACGCCAACACTGCCGGCTTAAAACAGACTACAACTGTTACGTGTCCAAGTCTGGAAACGCGATCCTACAGGCGCCGTGGGAACAGTCCGACACATTTCGACGCGCCAACCTTGACACTCAGCCCTCAACCCAGGATTGCCACTCCACGCGCCGTTGGAACCCGGCTTTAGGGTATACTATTGAGTTGTGAAATTGAAAGCAAAATAATTAGTTGTTCAGGAGTTTCAATAAAAGGACTCCAGATTCGTAACAATAAATAATATATATATATAATATATAATATATATATATTGTTATAAAAATTCTTTTTTTCAATGTTTTTTTATTATAATGACCTCTATGTCGGAATTCCGAGTTACAAGTCAGAATTCCGAGATACAAGTCGGAATTGTAAAATAAAAAAAGTATTGCACTTCAACGCCTTCGTACGTTAGTGTTTATGACTATAGAATTTTGATGAAACTGAAATCGTTAGAATACTCGTTAAATATACAAGAATCATTATTTTATTAGTAAGATTAATAGTCTTACTCACCTCAACAGTTACGTCCAATGATGAATTCGTTCTAGTATTAGTAGCAGGGTTGGTGTCATTGGATACTTTGATTTGGAACTTGAACTCCTCATCATAGTCATAGTAGAATTTGTTCACTACAGACACAGCTCCTGTGGTTTTCGACACTTCGAAAATACTTTCTATGGTTTTGTTGTCTGTGATCAGGAAATAGAAAATGTTCAAGTCTTCGGTATTTTTTATTCCGTAGGTGGCCTTATTTTCCAGTTCTGAGACTTGAGAAGCATTCGCTTCCCTGAATTTCAGAGAAAGAGTTGTTTTTTCAAAATATGGCTGAAGAGCGTTGTCAACGAAAGTTATCGATATGTTGCTACTAGCATAGTAAAGTGCTTCTCCAGGTAATGGTTCGTCGTTTTCATTATTTATTCGGGCAATGATTTGGAGCTGAAACAAAATATTATTGTTTGATATATATTGTCACAGATAATATTTTTTAGGCTTCCAGGACTTTGAAATAGAACACATTCTTGAGTGAATACTTTTCTATATCCTGGAATCTCAGTCTAGAGCTCAGGAAATAGAAAACTGGACATCCTTTTTAATTTGTCAGATAAATTATGAATTTTCTTCACATCATTTTATGGGTTTTCTGTTCCATGAAGCTCAAAATAGACTCAATGAAAAATATTTCTTTTTCGAAGAGGTGTACTTTCTAAGAGAAAGATTGGAAAAATCAAGGAATATTGTTGTTTCTAGTTCAGTTTCAGCTCTAGCCGATACCACATTATCGAAAAAAATTCCACGCATAATACGACTGGCAGACAAAATGCTGCAATATGTGAAAAGCATTAACTTTTTAACCGACGAAATCAAAAAGGAGGAGGTTCTCTAGTTGATGCGTATATTTTTTTTTTTTTATTTATGATTACGCATACATTTTTACAGAGTAGTTCGATTTCGATGATTCTTTTTTCATTGGATAGGGTGTACTTCGGAATTGGTTCCCTTTGAAATTGAAAAAATGCCACCCCTAAGGGTAGTAATATGGAGGATATTGATCGTTCACCCTCTGAATTTTGGTTCGTTAACCGATTCTATCAGGCATAACTTTGTACTGGGTTGTCCGATTTGGATGTTTTTTTTTTTATTAGATATTGCATACCTCATAGTTGATCATATTTGAATCTGGGATGGAATTATCCACCCCTATGGGTAGAAAAATAGGGGATGATCGATTTTTCACTTGTGAACATTGGCACACATATGTAGTTGACATTGACAGATTGCTATTGTCATTATTTTTGTTCTCCTACATCCTTCACAATAATTACATTCCATGAAAGGATGGAATTATATACAAAGTGATGAAATAAACTAACCAGAACTACCAAAATCTATTTATATTATATAACAATAAATAATTAAAGTATGCAGGGTGTTTCCTAACTACGGTATGAAACTTCAGGGGGTGTTTCGTTAGGTCATTTGACAAAAAAAAGTTCCTATGAACATATGTCCGGAGTTGCTTCGTTTCTGAGATACAGGGCGTTGAAGTATAAAAAAAAAGGTCTTTATAAAATATCCTGAATATCCTGAAACCGATGTGGTTGAAATGTGGTACAGCTATTTGAAGTAATATGGCAATTATTTGGCCCTAAGTAGGTCCAGTGGCGTCTCAGTGGGCACCACAGCCAACAATACTGAGAAAAAAAATATTTTCTCCTTTTCAGTGCATTTGAATATAATTGTGGGTTCTAAAAAGTTTTTTATAAGCGTGGTAAAAATACAACTTTTTGGCCTCCTGTGTTTTTTTCATATTTAGCTTAGTTTTCGAGAACAAAAAAAATGAAGGCACTCTACAATCATGATTACCTGCTATGGAGACCAGCTGACAGTGATAGTATTATCGTATCAGTAAAAGTCAGAGTTGTCAATTAGCAGTGATTCCATCATGAATACTTTTACTAACGCTGAAATGGCTGACATGCACTTTATTTATGGATTAGCAAATGGAAATGCGGAAGAAGCACGGAGAATCTACCAGGATAGATATCTTAACAGAGTAATTCCATGTGCTAAAACATTTAGAAAGCTACATGCAAGATTATGTGAAACTGGAAGTTTTAATAAAAATTAGAGTGGTGGAAGACCAGAAACTGTAACAACGCCTGAACTAGAAGAAGCTATACTTGATGCGATAGAAGATCCTTCAAATAGTACCAGGAAGATTGCACTGCAGCATGAAGTAAGCCCAAAAACCGTTTGGAAAGTTCTAAAAAGAAACCTCCTATACCCATATCACATACAGCGGGTCCAAGCTCTACTGCCTAGGGATTTTCACCCAAGATTAATGTTTTGCAGGTGGTTGATTCATACGATGGCACACAATAATTTTTTACCAAATATTTTATTTACGGACGAGGCAAATTTTTCACGAGATTCTATTATGAACTTTCACAATAACCATTTCTGGGCCGACAAAAATCCCCACATTATTAAAGAACGTCATTTTCAGCAACGATTTTCACTGAACGTTTGGGTAGGAATTATTGGTGACTACCTAATTGGACCCTTTTTTTTACCAGCAAGATTATCAGGTTCATCCTACACGGCTTTTTTGCGAAATCATTTACCCATTTTGTTGGAAGAAGTACCCGTACTTGTAAGAGGCAACATGTGGTTTATGCACGACGGAGCTCCAGCTCATTTTAGTGTTCTTGCTCGTCAGCATCTCGACATCACCTACCCTAATCGCTGGATTGGACGTGCAGGACCTCAACATTGGCCCGCTCGCAGTCCTGATATGAATCCTCTAGATTTCTATTTATGGGGTCATCTGAAGGCTCTCGTTTATAAAACCCCTATACTAGATGTGAATGACTTGAGGAATCGAATAAGTGACAATTGCAATGTCATAAGGAATACTCCAGGTATTTTTGAACGTGTCAGACAATCAATGACACATCGATTGCAGTCGTGTATTTTATCAGACGGTGGACATTTTGCTCATTTACTTTAAGGTCGAAATTGTTTATTTTCTACTTTAGGTTTGTATTTTATGTTGTCCATGGATAATTTGTAGAATAAGTCAAAGTATTTTTTTCTCGAAAACGAAGCTTGATATGACTAAAACACAAGTGACCAAAGAGTTGTATTTTCAGTTGTTTAATCTGAAAAAATTAAAAACTACAAAAAAGTACAATTTTTTTCTCAGTATTGTTGGCTGTGGTGCCCACTGAGACGCCCCGGGACCTACTGGGGGCCAAATAATTGCCTTATTACTTCAAATAGCTGTACCACATTTCAACCACATCGGTTTCAGGATATTCAGGATATTTTATAAATACCTTTTTTTTTAATACTTCAACGCCCTGTATCTCAGAAACGAAGCAACTCCGGATATATGTTCATAGGAACTTTTTTTTGTCAAATGACTTAACGAATCACCCCCTGAAGTTTCGTACCGTAGATAGGAAACACCCTGTATAGATAATCATATTATTTAACAGTTAAAGTAAGGTGGGTAAGTAAGTATTTTGGAAGTAATCAAAAATTAAATAGGTAGTAATTGGTAGATTTCAGCCACAAAAAATTGAAAAATAAAAACTTTGTAACAAAAAATTAAACCGACGATAAACGGAACTGAAAAGCAAAAAATAAAAAAAAACCTTCTTAGTCTTAATAACTAAGCTCCTAAACTAATCATAATTAAATTACTTCAAAAAATTATCATAATGTCACCGCGCATCTCAATGACATTATTTTACGCTTTACCTTACTCATTTGCTTGTTTGTTTGGTGCCGACTCATAATTAGTTACATTAGTTTAGGAGCTTAGTTATTAAGACTAAGGAGGTTTTTTTTTTGCTAGTTAGTTTATCGTCGGTTTGATTTTTTGTTAAAAAGTTTTTATTCCAAATACAGATTTGAAGAAAATGAAATAAATAGAAAAATCAAGCCAACTTGATGCTTTCTGGCGCTCCTTGATGAATTTTTTTTAAAGAATTGAAGAGCGGATTTAAACTAACTGAAGATTTGAATATTTCTAAAATATCCCTCATTATTTTATCCAAAAGATTGTACACCACGACCAAGGATTGATCATAAATCTTCTTCATCAACAATTTTGGATATGGAAAATGAGAAAAGCCATTCCAAAATGCAAAAATTAATATAAAAATTCAACCCCAACTTCCAGAAATAAATAAGCTACCAGAGACTCGTCTTGAAAGCTCCGTTAGATCATTTCAGAGCTGACCCAAAGCACTGTGCTTAGTGCTCCTGAAAGCACTTTTATGCTCGTAAGCACTGTACTCACGAGCACTTTTTTAACCAGTGCTTAGTGCTTCGAGGATTTTACGAAAAGGCTTAGTGCTTAGTAATACTGAGCACTTCAGTGCTCCGGATCACTTTTCGGGATTACTAACCACTAAGCCTTCCCTTACCTATGAATCTATAAGTGTTTTCGAAACATGAAAACGCGGCCAGCGGCACCACCAAGAACTACTGAACGCGTCTGTGTCCTTATATTATGCATATTCGAGTGATTGCAGTGTTGATATAACCATTGTTTTTAATGTTTTGCGCTGCGAAGTGAGTTTAGAGCTTAACTATTTTGCTCTGTATGCAGAAACTTAATGAATAGATTTTCTACAAACAATAATATTCTATTTATAAATCTTTAGAAAAAATATTCCTATGACTCTCTGTGACTGGGAGGGCCTTTTGACCAGACCAGTTGTCAAAGTGACAGCAATTTCAATGAAGTTTTACTATGATTTTGGCGGAGCTCTATGTGCTGAACTCTCTGCAGGTGCATACTGGGTCATGCGATTTTTTATGAACACATATTTTTTTTCGAAATATTTTCAGAAGTATTTGTCAAAGTGCGGTGTTTATGTGTTTAGGGTCCGATTCTATTTATAATGGGTATGTGGGAGTTTTTGTTAACGGAGATCATTATTTTGTTAGAAAAATTCAGGAATTCAAGATGGCGGCTACGATATGGCTGACGTGTGTTTCATCACTGATGGTCCGAATCTATTCAAAATTGCTATCTGGAGGTTTTTGGGGTAGCAGATTATGATTTTATTGTCGAAATGCACGATGGAGGATCTAATATGGCGGACGAGATTTTTATTTATTATCCTTTTAATGAAAATTGGTATGTAGGGGTTTTTGGGGTCGGAAATCATGATTTGTCAAAATTCGATATATCGAGGAGGCAGCCTCAAAATATTCGGTATTATATGAATGAAGTTTTCATTTTGAAGTGCACTAGCGAGGGAGTCAAATTTTTTTCACCACACCAGTTTATTCAATGTCACTGTTTCGAATTGGCTCTTTCAGTGGACTGTATATTTTTAAGAAGTTGAGTATCACCGCTGATGGATTTATTTCCTGATATTAAACTAGTTGGGGGAGAATTAAAACGGGTCTGTGGTTTCCTTACCATGGTCGATTGACGAGGATGCACCAGCTGGTCAGCGATATCCGCATTAGATCACACACAAAAGTTTTTGTGGATCATTCACTGAGTATGAGGATTTGTTTTGGGGCAAATATATCGAAGTGAACGTTGACAATAGAGTCGCCTTGTCACCTTATTCCGAATATGCTCGAGCAACTCGTCCTCCAGGAAAATGAAAAACACAGCCAATGTCGTGCACTTTGACAGTGACAAATAGGGGAGGGGTATACTCAGACAAACACAATAGCAATAATAATAAAGTAATCCTAAATAAATAAAGGGAAGTGAAGACGGAACAGCCACACTCATAAATAATATATCATACGTGGCAAACATTGTTTCCATTGCTATTCTGGATTCAATTCAACGTGATTAACCCAAAAACTTCTTTTTTTATTTGGACAAAATTGTTTATCAAAGCAATTATATGTCAGAAAGTAACTCAAATACCTAATAGTCTCACCCTTTTCTAAAGTACTTAGTGCTTAGTGCTCGCTGAGTCCAATTACTTTCTGAAAGGGCTTCGTAATCACGAGCATTTCAGAAATAAAAGTACTTAGTGCTCCGACTCGGGAGCACTCTTCAAGAGTGCTTAGTACTTGAAGCACGTTTCGTTAGTGCTAGGCACAGCTCTGGATCATTTCTCATAATCGGAAGGGATCCTTTTGGATCATGACTCTATGAGTCATGCACTTAGATATTACAATTGTCATTGAATAAGTTGGTATGAATATAGACGAACGAATTACCACTAGGTTGATCACTCTAGGATGGTCGATATGTCTAATAAATACGTCGTTTTCGAGAGGTTTAGCTCTTTTTGCAGATACCCATTCAACCGGAAGTATAAAGTGCGTTTTTGGGAGTGGAATTTCAAATTAATGATTCCGCTGAAAATGTTAAGTAGGTCCTGATACTCCTATTATTTAGCTGAAATTTACAATGTCGTGCCACTATTTTTTCCTAACCAAGTAGTTACAGTGAAGTACAGATGGTTATATTTCCTTTGGAAAATATAACTTGAAAACCAAATTGAGCGACTAATTTAGTCTCCACAGGTTGATTTTATGAGTGGATAATTAAACTTATGTACCATCCTGATATCGCACATACTTCGAAATATAAGAAAAATCACTAAATTTCAGAAAAAATACCACAATGTCCAGAATGATGAGAAAAGTGGTTGCATTTTTTTTCAATTTATTTTTCGAAGTAGTTTTTTCAAAAAAAAATCCCAAAGAAATGTTTGAACACTGCGGAAACCGCGCCAGGATGTGACGAAACAAGTTCAGAACTATGGCCGATCGCCGAGTTGCCAAGCGTTATTCATAATATTCCTTTATAATAAAAGCAGGCTGAAAAAGTAATGACATAGCACTCGGTACCCATAAATATTATTTAAGAATAACTAAATCAAGAACAGCTATCAAATACGAGGTATTCATAGGATAAAACAGAAGAACATTTCCTCAGAAGTTCCGCAAAATAATGACACTGGCAACGCCGATCACAGAGAGTGCTAGGATTTACAGCGTTGCCAAGTGTTATTCATAATATTTCTTCACAATGTGAGCAGGCCGAAAAAATAATGACATAGCACTCGGTAAACATACATATTATTCAAGAATAACTAAATCAAGAAGGCTAAAATAGAATTTTTTTCAATATACATATGCTCACACAAGTTGTATTCATAGGATGAAACAGAATGACATTTCCTCAGAAGTTCCACAAAATAGTGACACTGGCAACTCAAGTAAATGCCAAATCATTGGACATATGACGTCAAAAGAAGCGGCAATAACGCTGTGTTTGAATGTCTCACTAAATTTGAGGGTTTTAGAGCAGCGTTTATTCGAATATTACACAATATCTTCTAAAAAAAACCATGCACACATAATATTTTATCACTATATTTCAACTTCAAGCACATATGAGGCAAATTTACGAGTTTGTGATCTCGCCTATAACAAGAAAAAATTATAAAAATGTCCTAAGAAAACAACTTTTCTTACCTCAAACACTTTTTTGTCTATAACATAGTCCGAGTTGTATTTGTCATTGATTTGGAGCTGGGAAGTGCAATTGCTTTGTTTCGCAATTTTGAAGATAGTGTCATCAGGAGCTGAAAAGAAAAAGAACACTAAATCGTCTGGAGCAATATTTTAAACAAACAAACTTATTGATATTTACTCTATATGATTCAGAAATGATAGTTATAATACCCAAGCAGTACATAAAATTGGAAAACATATTTTTCAATTGTTATTTTGATATAAGTTTATTTAGAAAACGTAGAGAATATTTGTAACATATTACAACTGCCAATACCACACCTTTATTAAAATTTTACAATGTCCCCCAAAAACTTGGAACCATACGGGAATTTTTTTATTAACAGTTTCTCAGAAAATGTCCTTTTTCATAAAAGTTGGTGCATTCAATTTGACTAAATACGCGCATAGCCGATATTATCAGTGGGGTGCGGTTAAGCGGGAATCGATCGATATTCTAAATTCACTATAGAGTAAAGTGACATTACTAAGGAAAATATCGACCATTTTTATTAAAAAAACTTGTTTGCAATTAAAAGATATTCCTAGTTATCCAGTTTAGTTCACCAACTACTAATTTCAATAACTGCTTAATGAGTTGATTTCTACATGAGGCCAACTCAATAAGCAATTACTGAAATTAGTAATTGGTAGACTAAACTGGATAACTGGGAATATCTTTTAATTGCAAACAACTTTTTAAATGAATTTTTTTGATATTTTCTATAATAATGTCACTTGACTCAAATTGAATGCACCAACTTTTATGAAAAATGAAATTTTCTAAGAAACTATAAATAAAAAAAATTCCCATTTGGTTCCAAGTTTTTGGCGGACACTGTATATAGGATGACCTAATAGGTATTGAATCTCCAACATCTCTTGAAGTTTTAGTAGCTCTATTGTCTGCCGTTCCCATGGAACCCATAAAAAATATATGCTTAGAACCATACGGCAACTTCGTTAGAATATCAGCTACCATTTCTGTAGTTGGTAGGTATTCAACATTCACCCATTTATGTTTTTAAGTTTCTCTAATAAAGTGATTACGGATGTCAATGTGTTAAGTTCGAGGATGGTAAACTGGGGTTTCGACTAAACGCTTGGCTTTCTGGTTATCACTGAAAATCGTAATGCTTTCTGAAAAAATGTCCATTTCTACGAGAAATCTTCTTAAGTAAATGGTTACTTTGGCTGCCTCCGTTACTGCCATATATTCAGCCACTGTTCTAGACATACTGTTTGCTGTTTTCGGGAGTACTAGCTAACAGCTGCACCTGCCATTCTGAAAATATACCCTGTATGTGATCGCCTATCTTCAATGCATGCTCCCCAATCAGCATCAGCAAAACCAATCAAAGGAATGCCTATCCTTTTAAAGATGAGAGAGAAATCAGCTGTTCCCTTCAAGTACCCAAGAACTCTCGTTGCTGCTTTCCAGTGCTGGGCGCCATAATTTCTGTTGAATTGATTCAACGTCCTCTCTGTCAGGTCTTGTTGATACAGCCAACTACATAAGAGAGCCGATCAATGACTGGTACGGAAATTGTTTCATTTCTTCCTCATTAAAATCTTCTAGGGAGGTCAATTTTGTTGAGGTGTTGATGAGGGCTTGCGATTTTCCGTTCCAAATTTTTCAGGGACGTTCTGCATGAACTTCATCTGACAACGGAATTTTCTCATTTGGGTGAATTCAATACCTAAGCAGAAATTGTTGATAGCGTTGATATTCATTTCGAAATTTTGATTGCAATTATTATATCATCTACATATATGGAGTGAAATTTATTTCGGTATTTGCACAATATACTCATGGATCTGTTCCTGGGGTTTTATTCCCATTATTCGTAGTTCTTAATCTAGTCGCTTGTGTCACTGCCTGCTGGACTGAAGTGATTTTCGAACCAAACACACTTCATTTCCGTGTTTCATTTGTTTCAACAATTTTTTTGGTGTTTCAACTACCGTCAATACTCATTCGCGATATTCTCTGATAAAAAACACATAGATTTTATTTATATCTTCGATTCATGTTATACTTCACTATGTTGCTATTATGATTATTATCTGAGTATTATGTTAACCCCCTTATCAGTTATCAAGTATTTATTTTGTACTTTAGTCTATGTTTGTTTAAATATTTTATTACTTTTTCAAATTATTAATTACAGATTCAATGTAGCTACTTGAACTCATGCCCTATGCACAGACTTGTTCTACTGTAGGGTTTCCAATTCATTCCCTCCTCTTTTTATTATTTTTTACTTATAACTGTTGATGTAATTCAAAAGGCGATGTGTGAATAAATTATTATTATAATAAATTATTATTATAACAATTTATTTGGAAATGTCTTCTAATTGTTCGGGTATTTCCATTAATATTTCTTCCTCTAATGCACTATTGCTTACCACGTCCATCTGATCCACGGTCAACCTACAGGTTCTGTTCATAAAGCCATAATCAATCTTAACGAGCTTGCCTTCATGACAGGGGCAAATGTTTCTGTCCATACTCTTGTGCATTACCCTTGGCAAGCAGTCTTGCTTTTCACCATCAAAAATTCCCATCGGTCATGTACTTGGTTCAAAAACCTAATCTATTTCCAAAAATTGTTTTATCTTTCGGTTTTTCAACAATTTCCAATGTTTCATTTTGTATTTGCACAATATATTCACTTTTGATCTAGCCATTCTTTGGATTCAGGGCTCGACAAGACTTCATTCAAACTCAACGAATTCAAAGTCTGAGCTGCACCAGCAAAATCTTCACTATTAGATGATTGTGTTCCGGATGAGGCAATTCGCTTCAATTCGACTGTGATTTCATCGAATACTGCTTCCTAGGTCCCCATCTACTTCCGGTTCGACTTAATCTTGGTCTTTATTTTCCCCCAGTTGAAATTTCAATTGTATTGAAGTACACCTCCATTTCTACAAGTTCTGTTCTTTTTCTCAGAAATACCATTTTGTTGTGGTGTATTACGGAACAGAGAGTCTTCTTCGGTGACCATTCGTACTGAGGTAATTATAAAAATAACTTTTACAAAATTCTAATCCATTGTCAGTTTGCAAAAATTTAATTTTTTCCTTTTTATAATTCTCAGCTTTTTCTTCGTATGTTTGGAGAGCTTCAAAAACTTCTGCTTTACTTTTCTAAAAATATACCTCGCACCATCTAGATATATGATTACTATCGTTTCGGACGTCCATCGTCTTAATGTATTTAAAAGGTTTTCACGACGTTTCGAATGCTTGTATCTGCAATCGTCTTCAGGTGAATACTGACAAGTTTAGGTGCTACTTACCAATTTATATGACTGTCGGCGCAATGATGCGTGCAATTCCGCCATGTGCAGCGGTGCGTGTAATTTCGCGCGGTGTGGTAGTGCGTGAAGTTTCGCGCCTCTGCAGCCCGCCAGAAAGAGCAATCAGGGGTTTCCATACGTTCTTGATCTCAACGCTTGGTTGACTAAAGGTGTTATTGGCTTCGATGTAGGCGGCCTCTTTGAACTTTCGTTTGAACCAATGCTTCTCTCTATGTAGAACACTTGCGTCGTCCCATAGAATTCGATGGTGCTCAGTCCAGGCGTGGTCAGCGATTCCCGATTTTGATGTTTCTCCACGTTGAGTCCATTTCTTGTGCTCATCCAATCTTACCGATAACGGTAAGATCGGTAAGATGGATGAGCACAGAAATGGACTAGACATCAAAATCGAATCGACCGACTGAGCACCATCATTCATGGACGCAAGTTCAGAAGAGATGTTCAAACAGTTCAAAGCTATCAACAATACGAACCAGCTGAATCAAACTAAATCGATTTCTTTGCGAAGCTGCAAACTCACCCACCGCGCGAATACACTACTGGTACACATCGCGACAGTCAATAATGCACTAAACTCGTATTCACTGAAAATGCAGTAACTCACTCGTCTTCATCGATAAGACGATGGACGTCGAAATAATCAATTCACATCGTCTACAACCTTCAAACAAACATCTAGATATATCGTCTATAAAGTATACTAAATATTTGGCTCCTCCTATGGATTCTGTTCTCATGGGACCACATACATCTGAGTGAACAATTTCCAAAACTTTTTCAGTTCTTCCCGAATTAAATGTTCCAAGTGGATTTGGTGTCATGATACGTATTTCACAAGGTAATAATTTGTGATATTTTCCAAAACCAAAAATTTTTTTCAAGCTCGACTTGTCCAAATATCCAAATTTCATATGCTATTCTTCTTTATTCAAATTTGAAATATTCGCACATTCAGAAAAAAACTTCAAATAATATAAGTTACCAATTCGATTTGCTACAACAACTTCCTTATTTTCTGACAAAATAAATAATTCTTTCTTCTTAAAATGGGCTTCATGCTCTCTATCAGTAATTTTCGAAACTGACATAAGATTCTTGCACAAATCCGAAACATGTAGGGCATTTCCCAATAACAGGGATTTTTCTTCAGAAACAGGTATAGATATTCCGCCAATTCCCTCGATTTCAGTTAAAAAATTATTAGCCAAATTCAAGGTCCCTCTAAATGGTTTTGAAACTCTGAAATTTTCGAGTTCTTAACTCATATAGAATGTACAACCACTGTCTAAACACCAACCATTGTCCTTGTCAAAATTAGTTATCAAAACTGTTTCTTATATTGTAATTGGTCCTACTGTATATGCTTCTTCAGCCTGGCTTGCAGCTTGACTGAAGTTCTTTCTATTTTTATTGCGGCAGTCGATAGCTTTGTCTCCTATTTTATGACATTTACGACACTCAAACTTAAAATCAACCTTTGCAATAGTTTTCTCAGGATCATTAGTTTTTTAATCTGTATAATAAAAATGAATCTCGAGTCTTTGTAAGCGCAAAACGGGAAAACGGCTGGACCGATTTGGCTAATGTTCGACACCCCAAGGATGGTTGGTACGGAAAAAATCAGGAAAGTTACCGGAAATAGGAAAATTGATGTATATAGAAATTTAACGAAGAAAAATACTCTCGATTCATTTATTACCAAAGAGGAAAAGCTCCGCGGTTACACTATTGCCTACGAAGCAGAATGTCACAGAAACAAATCCCGGTCAGAGTAACACTTTTATTTTATAAAAAAAAAAACAATGGCTGGACCGATTTGACTAATTGTTTTTTTTAATGTTCGTAATATCCCGAATAGGGTTTTTAGGAAAGAAAGGATTTTTAGAAAAGTTATAGGATATTTCTTTGTCCTGGAAAAGTTTTCAGGAATATATAATATACAGTGCGGTCCATAGGTATGGAATAAATTGATTTTTAGCCTTATTATGTATTTGAAAAAAAAAAACTGAAACAGGTCGATTTTTATTGACAATTTACAGTATGAAAATATTACCCCCTTCTTGCACCCCCTCTGAATTATGAGAACCCCCTCAAAAATTTTAAATGAGAAATGGGGTCGTGTAGCACCTTGTTCGAAAGGGATTTTCAATCACTGTTCAGCAATATCAAGTTTTTCAAATTTGGTGCCATCATACCTGAGAAAATTTATTTTGAAAATGTAAAATTTTGATGTTTTACGTGGAATGAAGGAAATAATGTCACATAATGTTTAGGAAGTATTTTTCAATTTATTTTACAATTAAATTAAATGTTCAAAATGACATTTATCGTGGATTTTACAATTCACAGAAAAATCCTTCTGGTCAATATTCAATTGAGAATGTTTCCCTTTTCAACATGAATACCCCACAAGAGGTTATCTTGACGATGGAAGATAGTGACTAAAGTTTACCTTTCAGTCGCAGATGATTCCACATCTGATTTTATGAACATCCTGTTCATATTTTCAACAAATCAATCTATCATACCCCATGACAGGTTTTAATGTCAAAAAACACGAATTTCAAAGTGTCTCTCCAAAAGAAATGATTCTAATTTTTTCCATCTTTGCAAAGTGAGATTGCTTCTTGAAAATGTGTTTTCCATTTCTTCCTGATGATTGTGGAAGCGTGAAATAGATTTTCGTCGACAAAAATGTATTGAAGACCTAGTGAATGTGATGCCTCTCTTGCGTCAATGTTACGAATTATTTCTGGTGAGTACTCTCTTTTGGAAAACATTCTTCTTTGCCTCATTCATCTTAATGAGTTCTCAATTAAGACTGGAATAGAAAATCAAATAAATATTTGAATAAAAATGCAAATTTTCAATTACAGATTTTTTCTTTTAGTTAGCGTCCTTTCAAAATATCTATCAGATGTAGTTTAATGTCCAGCGTGGCTTTAGCCGGGGAAGTAGTTGTTTTCTGTTAGACGTTCACAAAAAATAACCTCATTTATCGTGGATTTTTCATTTCACTGAAAAATCTTTCTAGTCAATATTCAATTGAGAATGTTTCCCTTTTCAACATGAATACCCCACAAGAGGTTATCTTGATGATGGAAGATAGTGACTAAAGTTTATCTTTCAGTCGCAGATGATTCCACATCTGATTTTATGAACATCCTGTTCATATTTTCAACAAATCGGTTTATTTTATTTTTTTGTATCTAACCTACACCCACGCTAATGTGATTATTACCTTATGTATTCTCAAAAAAGTGGTCTTTCACATCTATATAATGAAAATAAATGTCAAATTGTGTTACTAAGCGCAAAACTTGAGAATGGCTAGACTGATTTGGTTAATGTTCGTAATAGTCGGAGGAAGGTTTTTACGGAAAGAAAAATTAGACAAGTTGCCCGGAAAATTGTATTTTTGTATCACGATTCGAACGATGGATATGCGTAATTCTCCTATTTTGTTCGTTATGGTCCTGGACAAGTTTTCGGGAAAAAAATCTCGATCATAACTGACGATAGAAACGACATATTTGGTTGATTCTTGTTTTGGCAGTGATTGTTTTTTCATGGAGAAGGTTTTAATGTTATCCATTTTATTTTATCTCGCAACTAGGGGCCGCTGCAGTATATCAACTTCTATACCGTTCAACCGATCACCATGAAAATTGGTATACACAGATATTTGAAGTATTTTCCCGCTATCAATAACGGGATAATGGGATGAGTTATGGAATAACGGGTTATGGAATAACGCGAAAACGGGATAACGGAATAATGGGATAACGGAGAAACGGATTAAGGGGATAGCAAGATAACGGGATAACGGGAAAGCGGGATTACAGTGTTACGTTCATTTCTGAAAGTTTTCCGCTGGAATAAATGAACTTCACTAGTTTCATTGTACAATACTTTCATTTCATTTGGCATATTATATATTTTTATTATCACAGTATATCTGGAGAACGATATTGTGATAAGCCCCTGTTCTCGGCATTTTGCCATTTCTGCAATTGATTTCGTTTCTGCGCAAATAGGAACCTCGATGTTCGATTGATAATCAAGTATAATTTGGACTTGTCGATACTGTCGTCCAGGGTTGGAGAGATATTGTCTCCTATTTTACCGTAAGTGTCTGTTATCATAGGTCCATCATGCTGTAGCGCGTATTAGCTCGTTTTGTTTAGGTGTGATGGCTGTGAGCTGGTGAAATTGGATTCTTCAATTTCACCAGCTCACAGCCATCGCACCAAAACAAAACGAGCTAACACAACACGCCATCAATATTTAACGATTATAGTATACAACAAAAAAAGAAATCATATTTCCTAAGCACAATGATCACCAAGATTATATTGTACACCTACTATAAATTAAAAAAACAATAAACCAAAAAAAGGAAAAAAAAAATACTGAAGATGCCCCCGGCCAGGGACGAAACGTCAATAATGCCATAATTTAAATTTTTATTTCAACAATAGAATCCCAATCCCAAGAATTTTGGTGAATAATGATTGTTGAATAACCTCTGAACTTTTGCAACCGCTCCGTGATTTTGAGTGCTATTGCCATTTGATATATTGCCAAGCTCCTAGTATATAGGTATGCATATGATGAGCTTGGCTGGCGCTTTTTGGATTTTGTATAGTGTCTACTGTTGGACACTTCGATAAATTGATGTTTTGATCTTTGATAGTTCATCAATAATTTGATGTTCTGATAATTGATGTTTTATTTTTGTTTTACAATTTTGATATATATTGATATTACTTGATAGCTTGTCAATTTGATGTTTGGATATTTGATAATTTGATACCTTGCTACTCGACTGTTTGATACTTTGACAGTAGATACTTGATGATTTGATATTTTGATATTTAGATACATTTGTAATATGATTGGTATTCTATGCTCGAATGCTATTGTTGTGCTTGAAAACTTGAAGTATTTGACATTTTACTCAGATTCAACTGTTAATTGATCTTTGGTTGTTTGTAGAGTCAATCAATAAATTCCTTAGAGTCTTACTTCGTATTTTTTTTTTGTGTTTCAATCCTTCGGTAAATTGAGGTTTGAACCAGACTATTATTGGGTATTTGGAGGGAAATAGATTCACCTAGCGCCCATTTCTAACTTTAATAATGTCAGTAACTACTTAACAAACCTCTCCATCTTCACTGTAGCTTAGCCGCAAAAATCCTGAGACAAGTACAAGCTAGTGTGTCCTTGTACGGTTTCACCGGGATAACAGGAAAATGGGAAAACGAGATAACGGCAAAACGGATTAAAGAAATAACGGGATAAATGGAAAATGGGATAATGGGATAACGGGATAAAATGAAAGCGGGAAAACGTAATAACGGGAAAATTACATAATGGAAAGCGAGCAGAGTCACAGGCATAATCTAGATGGAACAACACAAAGAAAAACATATGAGAAAATTAATTCTATGCGGACAAAAGTCGGGGTAGCTAGTTCCGTAAAAAAAAGGAGAGTTGCCATTAAAACATCATACCGCTTACACAATCACCCTGTATGTGTGAATTTAAAAAAATTACGAGTCTCACAGTTTTCCCACAAGTAAATCCTTAAATTGTTATTGAATTTATTCATTACTTCAGGGAAGCAGTGGAATTATTTAAATGTAAGGTATATCATGATAATTAAGTTAACGCGACAAATATTTGTAAAATCAGAAATGACATGATTTACAAAGTTGGTAGATTAGGGTGTAGAATATTTGGTATATAGGTGCAGTAAAAATATTTTCATTTTTGTGGCATTTCCAGTTTCACCAGAAATGACTTTACTCTTGTTACATTCTATAGGATTTCCTGTATTTCTCTCAATTTTTGGATGTCTCCGATGATTTAGATCTGATTTTATTAAATACCATGAGTTAACATTTGAGATAAAATTGGCAGAAATAACTTTTTACTTCCTTTTTATATAAACTACCATTCTCAATATATTCCCGCCGAAAAAAATAATTTCTAACTGAAACGAGTGGTTAATAGGAATGTTGATTTTACTGTAATTTTTACATTTGAAATTGTGTCACATATAGTATCAGGAATTGTTTCAGGAGTTTCTATTTTTCTAATGATATTACCTATTTTTCCAGCAATAACTACAGAGGTAATACTTCTAACATTATTCCGAGACATTTCTTGAATAATTTGCACTGTCTGGACAATTTCTACTCAGACGTATGATTGAGCTAATCGAAGGATTAACAAATCATTCCAAACTGAATCTTATAATAACATCCTTATCTATCTTACCTGGACTCAATTGATTCACATCAAAGTTGATGTCCCATTTCTGGCAAACATTTTCATCCGGATTATCATAGGCAACGAAATCTTCAAGGAATTCTGTTGATCTGAATATCGCCAATGAACTATTCTTTTGCTGATCCTGGAAAATATTATATCGAATAATGAAATCGAAGTATTTCATTCTGATATTACATTTGGACTTTATGTAGCTAGTTTTGAATATGCATAAATTGTTAGACTGTCGCCAATGAGGCCTACCAAGCAGATTTCTTGCTGCTCACCCATTCCTAATGGTATTCAATTAATATCTCCCAAATTCATCCAGAGTGAATCGATGAAGAAAAAAAAAGTTAATCAAATGGATAATAAAGTTGACGTGCGTTAATCAATTTGAGGTAATATACATATTGTCTGAATGGAATAACAAAAAAAGTTGTGAGATATTGTTATAAAATAGCAACAGAAGTGGCTGCTACTTTCGGAGATCATTCACAGTATAGTTCAACCAGAAATCTTACAGGATCATTATTATTGGTAATACTACACCTTCATAATGTCCTATTGTTCGAGGTGTGAAATAATTCTATAGAAAAAGGTTACCAGGCCTCTGGATTCCAGATACGGATTTAAATAAACGTAAAGTATCTCATATATTAAACTTTTATGAGTAAATTGAAATTTGTCAACTAATTTGATAATTATGACTAATTGAAAGTTAATATTCCTTACCTTTCCATATCAGATTTGGATTATGTTATAAACTAATTTTCTTAAAATAATTAGGACAGGCTCAAGTTTCCATGCTGATTTGTAGTTTTAAAATTCAGTCAGCAGTAAGAAAATAAGTTATTTGTTGTCAATTACGTGTATTCTAAAAATGTTCCGTTCTTGGGAAGAACCTAATACGCCACGTGGAGGTATGGATGGTAATGGCATCACGAAAAGAGAAATAAGTGATAAAAAACAATTAAAGCTTGATGTTTTATAATTTGACCAAAAAAAAGATATATTTGACGATTATACCACCCTCCGTGAACGTGGATTGTCAGAATTTGGTGCAGCGAAGGAAGCTGCAGCCTTAACACGCAAGCTAGCAAAAACAGTGTTGTTTGTAGTAAATAAGCTTATAGTAAAGAGAAGAAAAAAGAAACACTGTGGTACTTTTGAGGAACTCTAGGTGTGTGATGTGGATATAACGGAATATGCTATGTATGTATAGGAAACAAATGATCGCTACTTTTAAAACTTTAATGCAATGATGAACAGGGATCGACTGTATTCTTGAGACACTCGGAAAAAAGGCAAGGAATGAAAAAAAATTAAAAACTGCAAATAATTATGGAATCGGCCCATTCAAAAAGATGGAGGATGGAATATTTAATTACATTCCTCGAATTTAGAGAAGATGGGAGGGATATTTCTCATCTGGATGACACGTGGTTTGCCACTTATACAGTTCCAGATAGGAGTTGGATAGATTTGTCTGGTCACTACACCACCAAAGTTCCATCGAACAAAGAAAGGCGTGTTACGGTAATTCATGCTGGAACAAAAAATGGTTTTATACCAAATGCTTCGGCCTTAGGCACAATTTCCACAGAAAGGACGTCAGGCGGGGTCGCGTCGCACAGTGGGGCCAAATCCCAAAAATCGAAAAACCGACTTTCGTATTTTTGAAAGAAAATTATCACATTCTGTTCAGAAATAGGCCCAGCATTCTTCTGTAAAGGGACATATTTTTTTACCTGTCCCTTCTCCCGGGTAGGTCTGTCTGAACTTTACCTTCGTTCCGAAGGTTCAAAGTGTTCGCAAATTTCACAAAATCGTGTAATTTCGTTCCTGTAAAATAGAAATTTTTCCTGTATGTATACATTGATTAAGTGTTAATTTTGCATGAATATAATTAAAAAAATGGTATAAATAAACGCTACAATCAGGTACAAATTTTATTTAATCGATATTTTTAAAGATGCTTTTAAAAAATTCACCGCTTATCACCGCCTTTATTTTTATTGGGTTTTGTACATTATATTGTTACTTTCAACATATTTCAAATCCTGCTGCTCAGAGAATTGTAAATCATTTTTTCAGCTCGGTCGTGCTGCCCCGAGCGGTTTAAACGACATGAAGCTATTGTTAATGTGATTTTTCGTAACTTTTACTGCCCATTAACATGCAGTAAGTGATTCCAAGTTTGGAGTACCTAAAGTTATTTATGAAAAGTAATGTAGTTATAAATTGAATACGAATCAAAAATATTATATATTAATGAACATTAAATTCAAAAACAAATTTAATTATTTAGTTATTAATTTGTTGGGGGTCGGCGGATAAATAATAAAAAATAATGCTTTGAGGGTATATGTGGGTTTGTATACCTACCCGGGATACAAATTCCGAAAAAATATACAACGAAAAATCAATTCGTAATTTATATTTCCGGAAAATTTTACCTTTGTACAATTTATCGTTCGGTAATTTAGATTTAAGAATTTTCAATCCTGCGAAAAAAAGTTATTCTGACTTATTTTTCTTCTTCTTTTTAACATTCGGTGTTTTTGCTTTCGGAAAAATTATCATTTGACGATATATTTTTTCGGAATTTTTATCCTGGACCGTATACTTGAGTTGAGTGTCTAGCAAGGTATATACACTTTTATAAAAAAAAAATTGGTTAAAAAAAAATTATGCATGCACATGTAAAACCAACAAATATATGAATTTATTCTAAACTGCATTTATAGTTCAAAATTTACATTATGATTACGTATAGTTATTGTACCGGGTTTCCACTATAAATTACTCACCCCTTATCATCGTTATTATTGCCTATAGATAAAATAGTTAAATGTAAAAGTTTATACAATTGTAATCAATTTTTTAGTTGACCATCTCCATAATCCTACTCTCTCTCTAGTTTTTTTTTGGCCCTCGCTTCCTACTGGTGCATTTGGCCATAATCCTACTCTCTATCGATCAAAGATATAAAATAAAGAATTTTCAGTCAATTGAAATTGTCATAAATATTAGTGATGTCGAATCACTTTCTCAAATTATTAACTTTTTGTCCGCTATTTTGGGTCCATCATTTTGAATTTTCAAAATCGGATATCGGATTTGTAATCAGCGACCTCGAAAACCCGCGAGTAAGTTATTTCGAAACAGTTTCGCAAATAATTAACTTTTTGTGCGCCATTTTGGGTCCGCCATTTTGAATTTCCAAAATCGGATTCGTAATCAGCGGTCTCGAAAACCCCCTATTGACGAACAAATTGATCTTTTAATAGGAGGGTAAGTAATATTGGCCACGTTTTCAGGATTTCGCCCCACTGTGCGTCGGGGACAGGGCCCGAGCAAATGTCACTTCTGCGCCTTTCCTATGTAAACAAATGGTTCAATGTTTACAGTGAAGACGGGGTGAGGCGGCCGCCTTATCGCCCCTGCCGCGTCTGCTTTCGGTCTCTAGAGGCGTAGGAGAAGGGGCACGCCGCTTCCGCCACTCTTTTTTTCGAGGAAGTGGAGAAATTTCCTTCAATTTACAATGTTTTATAAAAACAACGTAAACATTTTGAAAAAGTTCTGGATATGCAGCCAATTTAAGAGCAACGTTGAATGTCCCACACGTTTTTCGTAAGGCCCCTAGAGCTCGTCCAATATTGAAATGACCACTTTGGCCTTCCCCTACCTAACAACCAATTCTTCTCGTAGATGCCCGAACTGTGGCTATTAATAGAAATTCCATAGGCGATACATGAGTCGTAGTTTTTGGCTGACGAGTATTGTGATTATGGTCCGATTCGATTCAAAATTGGTAGAGTTTTCGGCATTGGAGATTAGGAATTTTTTCATGAATTTGAGATGGCGGACGAGTTTTGTGATTATGGTTCGATTCGATTCAAAATTGGTATATGGGGATTTTTGGGGACGCAGATCACGTTTTTTTTTGTTAGAATCCATAAATTCAAGATGGCGGACGAGTTTTGCGATTATGGACTGTGGGGGTTTTTAAGTCGGAAATTATGATTATTCTTTTGTTAAAATTTAAAAATTCAATACACTGATATATAAATAGACAGATAGACCGGAAACGTGACCGGAACGAAACAGACAGATACTTTCTTTGAGTGGCATTGCAATGCATGCCGGATTCCGCTAGTTTTTTCATAAAAATTCCATACGGTGACTCCAAGATGGGGATGAGTTTTGAGATTTATAGATTGTTTTATTAAAAAATTACGAATATATAACAGGGCTGATAGTTTTTTATCATGCATGATTTGAATGTTCCTCTGCCCTATGTAAAAAATATACTTTTGCTACAAACCATAAAAAAACTACACATTGAAATTTTCTGCTCGGTTCTGCCAATAACAATTTAAAATCTACACACCTCATGAAATTTTCGTTGTTCATGTCATCGTGATATTCTCCACTTTTTTTCCCAGATTTGAAAATTAAAAGGCCATCCTTTACAAACCCCATTTCTCCTCCTGCATGAACTCTTATTACTTTACTATACGGTGTTTTTAAATTTAAATTCGGATTTTTCTTATCAACCCACGTCTTAGAATGTGTATGAGAACTGTGCAAATTCGACTCATCAGTGTAAATAATGTTTTTTCCTTGTTCACGATACATTTTAAATTTTCTTTAAAATTCCACCCTCAGTAATCTAACTTTATGACTTTCCATCAATATCATTCAATTATCTGGCGTTTTTTCCCAATCAAAACCTAACTCTTTGATTATGTTGTGCCATGTTGAACGACAGCCTTCAAACCCTACCTGAGCATTTTTTATTTTTTCAAGAATAGACTTTAAAGTAGGGCGTTGTTTTTCAGTCAAACAAAAATAATTAATAATCGTTCTTATTATTTCACCCTGCCCTTCAGTAATATTACTTTTTGACTTTATTCTTCCTACTCTTTTTTGCGGAGACGCAAAGAAGGAATACTACCTAAATTCACAGCTGATTGTTCCGTTTTAATTTTTTTTAAACAATATTCTGTTATACCCATTGCTGCCTTGGCACGTTCTTTGTAATTTTGTAAATTTGTATCCCATTTTTGGCCTCATTTTATTATGAATTTTATAACATTTGCCACAATTTCTTTTTCCGCTACTGAATAGTACTTACCACTAGGCATTTTGGTAAGGTATCAAGTAAACTATTGCAAAGTTGAATAAATAACTGCACTACCTATTTATTAATCAAACAAACCAAACCTTTCAAATGCTGCATGCCAAGACACTGGTGAAGATTCGATGTAGCATAAGCTGCCACACCAAATCGTGTCCACTCGTGTTTTCCCCCTCTCTACCTACCAAACGGTCATTTCAATATAGGACGAGCTCTACAGACGTTACAATTTATTAGCTTTTAAAACGAAAAGTAAAAATTTTCATATTTCATGTACAAAAACATGAATAAATAATTCTAAAGACTGTGTGGTTCTAGATGATTTTAGAGATTTTCAGGTCTTGGAAGTTGAGAATTCAAGTACAGTAGGGAAGACATTCATCAACATCGATTGAAGAGCTACCTCAGGATACACAAAGTGACAATATAAAACAGATGCTCAGCAGAATATTAGAAGAAGTGAAATCCAGAAAAGCAGCGCTGATAACCAACCAAAAGGGAATTGTTATAAGAACGGACATTTCCAGAGATATTGCAGGGTGGGGTTGCCACCACATTCGTTTTCACCTGTGAGGATGTCCCCACGTTTTTCCTCACTTACGACAACAGGGTGTTCTACAGAGTCAAATATATAAAATATATTATTTGAAATTTCAAGGTGAATAATATTAAAATAACTTGTGTACTATGTGTCAGATTTTGACGAGTAATTCTTGAAAGGCACACAATATTCCATAGCGAATTCGAAGTCTTTGATGAACTTGAATCCGGGGAAAAGAGCAGTTATTTCCGAAATATCATGAAAGAAAGTATATTTGGTAATGACAACTTTCAATACTATTTTTTGTGCAATATTTCAGGCAAATTATTTATTACTTGTCCTTCTTCTACAGAGAGAGAATGTTAATAAATACATCTTTTGTTGATTTTGAACTCTCTTTCATATTTTGCTTCGTCTTGTAGCTTATTCTTGTAAATATTGTTAAATCGATTATTTCCTTCCCCAATTTTGTTATGCCTTATAGCTGATTTTAGGTGATTAACCGGCTGAATTATTATTATTATAGCTTTTATATTTATATGTTGGACGAAAAGTCTTGATATACCAATTCTCGACTTACAAATTTCCTTAGTTTTTTCCAATACTGGTGAATCTGACGAAAATATAACATAAAATTCACCTTTGCTAAATGCAGCGCCGACCTATCAGAAGGTCAAGATAACCCAACTATAATTTTCGTTGGCATAATTAATACTTTATGTATTGTCTCACAACTTTCTCAAGTTCCAATTTGAAACTATGGAAGAAAAAATAATTCATCATGAAAAAATCAACAGTTTCAAATATAAAAATTATGCAATTATTTCGAAGGTAGTTTCAACCCCTTTGGATTCGAAACTTTTATCCTTCCTTAGTACGCTGAAATGTAACACTCTTGCAAAATTTCATTTTTCTATTACTGATACTCTCTGATATATAACCTTTTTATAGTAGGTGTAGTTTTTACAGCCTGGGGTGACAAATTCAGACAGAAAAGGGTTTAATCTTAAGAGGTAAAATGAAATGAAATTGACGTATCTTGCCGTTTTACAGAAAATTAGAGATTCAAAGAAAGAAATTATTGAAATATCCAGGGGAAGTTTTAGTGCCTCTAGCACATGTCTATCAAGTACACGTAGCCGAATGTAGGTTGAAAAGTCTTACAGAGACGCATAAGCAGAATAAACATCTGGCTTTTTTGTTATCCTTTGAAGATTACCGAAATTGAGAAACTTGCAAAATAAGTTTGATTTATACTATTTGTGCAGTAAAGTTATTGTAGAATTCAACCCTGTGAAATTATCTAGTAAATTAATATTTAACTTACCGAGAACAGAGTGTAAGATGATCCATTTTTCGGAGAAATAATACGTGGTTGGTAGAAATTGAACTTTCCTACAGTTAAGGTCCTTGTCTCATTGACAGTTAATGGAGGGGATCCTCTATCACTCAGCTGAAATGAGTATGAAAATATATAACTGAGTTGAAAATAATGAGATTACATCTAGGAAAATATTTTTCATTCACATAAAAAGGAGAAATAATCATATCTATGTAATCTGTTTTATTCCATGAGGAGGTGTAGAAAAGTGTATCAAATGAAGGTAAAAAATCAGTTCGAGTCAAATGAGTTATTTTATATCTGTGAGAGAAATGATAATTCAATGGTGGCGAACTTTCAACCTATATCTTGACAAATCATATCTTTTACTAGATGATGATAAGAAGATCTCAATATTATTAACATTCATAAGAAAAGGAAAACACTTTCAATTTAATATTGAATAAAAAGTTTTTTTTTAAATATCTAAGACAATAATGGAGGTATTTTTTCAGTCAACGTTTACTTCGCATCAGAAGATGAGAATGCATCTTCACTAGATGAAATATGAAACTACTTTAATTCGCTTCATAATATGAAGCCTAAAACAGAACGTCTCTCTGAACTTGCTGAACACTTAATGAATTCTGATCTAATAATCTAACCCCGTTCACTTTTGACTTCAGTCATATATAGAAAACTCTCCCACTATGACCCCCATTCAGTTTTTGAATAAGCGCGGTGTGATCTCACGGTAATGAAATATACTTTACATTAATATCACGACGGCACTTTTCAATATCAATCTTTACGAGTTAATGTTTCCTCCCGGCTGTCGGAGAATCATTAATTATCTATCGCGGCTTTGGGCTTAACAGAAATAGAAGAAATGTCCTGTCGTAATTAAGTTCGGCATGTTTTAACTGTTAGGTCGTGGTGTCATTGTAACATATGCTTGATAGTGACTTTGATATTTTACGAGATTTTACATTCTTTCGAACTCATACCGCTTTCTTATTTAGTTGCGGCGAAATAAAACAGTCGTTTCCTTTTTATGGCCGCATTCTTCAGTTGAGGGTATTATACATTAAAATACTTGATTGATCGTGATCATTACAAATGGTGACATTTTATTTTCCCCTGAATCTACACATCAGCGAAAATCGTTTCAAGTGATTACTAGTATTTTGGGGAATTTATGAATAGATAGTGACTTTGTGCATTTTATCCTTTATTTACATTTACAACAAGTTTGTTTCTGTTCGCCATCCAAAGTTTCTTTCTTAGTAAATAAATCTAAACATTGTGACATTCTGAGCTGGCCAGTTCTCTGTGGAATATGAAGTGAAAGGTCTCAGAATGAGTCAAAAGAGACAGAACAATGCCCACAGAAAGTACAATTCAACGTTGATTTCAGTTGACCAACAAGGTAACCACAATTTTTTTAGTTGTCCATTCTTAGATATCTGTGCCTTTTCATGGTCGCTCAATTTCTCATCAATTTCTGTCAGTATAGGTTTGGGCTTTTCTATCACTTTGTTAACATCTTCATGCAGACCTTCCAATAAATATCTGAGGAACTCTTGGGCGTCCTGTTGAGCGTACCCCATGAAACAAGGTGCGCGAATCTTTGTATCTGGCTTTTCAAAGAAAACGTATTCACCACCCTATCAGTCGAATCTTCCGACCAAAGTTCTTTTATCACTACCGCAAATGCTTAAATGCTTAAAACTCAAATTGTAATCGTTTGGTCCCACATGTTTTTTTTATTTGATAATTCTTATTGTTGAAAATTGAAGAGGGTAGTTGAATGTGGTAAGTTAAATGTTGAGAGTTGAAGTTGAATGTGGATAGTTGATAGCTGAATGTTGAGTGTTGGAAATTGAACGTTGAGAGTCAATGCTAAATAATGAAACCTGGAAGTTTAATTTTGGAAGTTGATTGTTGAAACTTGAATCTTGAGAATTGTATATTGAAAGTTGAGCATTCATAACATAATCGGCCCAGAATCTTTTTAGGGGTTGACAATAGAGATTCGAAAACTTGGATTGATGGAGCTCAAATATATGTATATATGGAGCTCAAAATATGTATATTTTTATGGTTATCCAAAAGAGCTTGTGACCACGGAGTATTTTATGCTCCAGATATTTTCTATAGTTTTCAAGATGGAAGTTTGAAATTTGGAATATCGTGATGCTGAGCAGATACGCTTTGTTTTACCTTGTAATAAAAAATTCAAAGCTTCCAGTTTTACCACAAAACAATTCCTATTTCTTATACGACATCCTGCATAAAAGATCTCAATGATGTCGGTATTCAATTTCGCATTTTGGTTTCAAAACGGTATTTGTTTTAAAATTAAAGTAGATTGATTATATAGATATCTTCGGATTTTTTGAAAATTAGTACAAGCATTATTGGAACGAATTTCAATATAATGAAATTTAACAAATTCTTTCGAATATAATCAGTCCCAGGAACAAAACTTCATAATATCATTGTGATAGGCTTAGAATATATGTGCATTTTCACACGGAGACAAAACAATAATGGTGATTGCAATTGACAAGACAATTACATACACAGAACTGAAATCAATTCAATTTAGTCTGGATGGAAAAGAGAAAGTTAAAAGCACTATCACGTAGACAGAATTGTCCTATTCGTCCTGTCGTATCTTTCGTCAGTACCTACTGTCAGTGAAACTTTCTGGAAAACTAATCGATCAAGATATAGCGTAGCTAATTTCCAAAATTCAGCTTGAGAAAGAGTTACGAATTGATCAAATCAAGAACATCCGACTTCCAGGAAGAACATATTATATTGCTGGAGAATCTGATGGTTAGAAACAATGTAAATTCGATTATTCAACAAAAAATAACGGATTTACTTAGATTTTTTCTACTCAACGTTATTTTCAATTCAACAATAATTTCCATTCTTATGACTAATAATGGGTAATCCCTTGAGACCTTCTTAGTCGAAATATTTATGGAACTTGGAAGAAAAAATTCACAATAATCCTTCAGTTCAAATTTTCTTATATTGGTACAGTTATGTAGACGAGATTTGGGTATGCTATGTGGGAACTGAAAGACAATTAGGGAAGTTCTTCGACTTTATCAATTATTATTAAACCTTAATTGCATTATAAACAGATAATTCTGAAAATTTTCCACCCACCATACAAAAATGGTAGTAAATTAGAAAAAATCCATAAACCTTCATATATCAAGCTTATCCATGAATACACACCTCACAGATTTTGTTAATATCGAGTCAGTCTACAATTGCTTGTTTCTACTTACATTTATAGTAATTATATATGTTCCATAGTATCCTTTCAAATCTTCTTCAGCAACGAGGTGTACCTGCTTATGAGTTATATTCAGTAGATAATCGTCGGTTTTATTAAGTTTGAATAAAGATTTGAAATCTTCCTTGTCTCATTCTTGGTACAGATAACAGAACGAAATCAATTTCAGCATTTGGACCTTCATCAATATCTTTCCCAATGATCAAGGAAATTGTATCATTCTATAAAAAAATAAACAAATTATTATGTTGATATTAATATTGCAAGAGGATTTTGTGAATTTGTATGTTCTATTAGATGAGGAATGCAGTTGTGAATTGGATAGATTTGGTGTGGAAAGCATCTCCGAAAAATCTCAAATGAACCATTGGTGGGTTAGTTGGCCTATGTATCTCATATTGAGGTTATGTGTATCTTTTCCAAAAGTATAATTCTATTATTATTTTACGAAAAAAAAGAACAAGCAAGTGTTTTTCTTCCATTTTGTAATGTTAACATCCAATATATATTTTATCTTTTCTCTGAAACAGGGTATGAACAAAAAATCGATAGTTTCATATGGTAAAACATAATAATATTAAAAAAGAAAAGTCATTAAGAAAGCAAGTGGAAGAAGATCAGAAAAACATAAAACATAAAATCATTGAAGATACATCAATAAAAAGACCCAAATGAAATGGCTCAAACCTGAAATGTTCCAGCTTGAGAGAGTCAGATCTGACCACATTGAAAAAATTAAAAGTTGGACAACTTTGACCTTTCTACTAGAAAAATATCCACTTCATGAAGAAACCACTTAACTTCTAAAATAATACAGGATATGAGTTAGAAAATAGAATATTTAACAAGCAAACTTGAAGAGAACTAGAAAAAAAACATGGTAAAGAAATAGACAATATAATGAAATTAAATAATATTGAAAAGATGGGAGTAGAACTCCTTAAATATTACATCTGAGGAAAACCATTGACTCACCCTCTCATATTCAAGACAATAAAAAACAAAATAGTAAAAGAACAATATAATAAATCAATCCAAAATATGTACAAGCAACAGTAACAAGGTGAAATATGTCGAGGGCGGATAATTATCATCAAAACCGAAAGTAAGAAAGAAATTGAAAGGATAAAAATATATTTGAAAGAATCAGTATTCAGTACAAACCACAAGAATGGCTTGAACACCTGTTGGCAACATTCTATAAAAAATTGATCCAACAGTAAATTACGGTAACCATACACACCCAGTAAACACCTGTGTCTGAAACATGTCAACGGAACCTAATAGGTACCATTTGAACATTCAAAAGATACGTTCCAGAAATATATCGTAAGCATGTCATGTGCGGAGCAGTGTGTCTGTAATTTTCAAATGCACTGATGAAACATGTTAACAAAAGACATATATCTGAATCATACAAATATTTCCTATAAAATAACTGAAAGGAAAGTTATGTTTCTGACACAATAAAAATATACTTACAAATAAGTATTCAAATAACCCGCGCTATTATGATTGTTTCGTCAGGCCACCACGCTCTAGTGTATCATGTGATCAGTTGTGATCGTTAGGACATTTCGACATTTACTCATCGGCCAATGCCAACTGGACTGGCCATTTTGTGTCTTGTGACTCTTTTGTTTGGTTACTTTTATCATTTATCAGTTTTATCGAATGTGCTTGGACTGCATGGCCGTGAATTTCAATTTGAGGTCTAGTTCATTGTGTTATGACTATAGATACTCGTCAGAAATATCAACAGGTATGTAAATAATTGATATACGATCCCTAGTTTTAGGTTACAGTTTCAATACTGAGGTTAAATAAAATGTGGCGGGATTCATGAACTAGCTCCGATATGCTCTTGAATTTTTATTTGTGTGCATCATATATACCTAGCTATAGTGAGCATGCTGTTTTTATATGAGAAGCTTGTTAATAATGTTTTGTTTTATACACTACAGTGCGATTAATTTGTTGAATCAACAATGCTTATATTGGCTATTGCACTTAATTTGTTGAATCAATAATGGTTATATTGGCTCAGTTAATGGCTATATTATATCGTGAGATTCTTCACTGCCATACTTGTGTGGATTAAAAATTCAATGGACCAATCTTGGACCTACATCTGTTTGTAATTTTAATAATTATATTTTCTTGAGTTGCATTTTTATTTACAGCTATTTCACTGATGATACAAATATGGATAGACAAAGAACTGAAGTGACTGAAAGGTGCACCTCAACATGGTTTCGCCAAGCAGCCCTTAGAAGAAGGAAGGAAACAAATAATTAGCAGTCTTTATATTGTATGACTAATACTGTTGTATGACTGGTAAAGCATGATGAAATCCTACCTGTTTTTTTGGCATTGCACACTACCTTCTCACATCCATTTCATGTAGCAATAGCTATACTGAAAGTCAATTCAGAAATTGTAAAAATTTATTTTGAGCTCTTTTCCTCTCATGTATCATATATAGGATATGTTTTGTACCTACATTGTTCCAGAAACGCATCAGATAACACGTAAAATGATTGGTTTCAGCCAAGGCCGTACCCAAAGAAAAATTTCGGGGGGGTTTGGTTTCAAAGTAAATAATGCAATATACATCTTACAAAATTTTATTACACACACACACACATTTTTTTTTAACCTCAATCCAGATGTATTGTACAGATTTTTGGGAGAGGAGGGGTTAGCCGCCCTAACCCCCCTGGGTACGGCCTTGGTTTCAGCAATGTTTCAGATGTGTTTCTATGTATTCATATTCACTTATGATATGTATCAGAAATGTTTCACGTGAAACATTCCTCGTGAAACGTTTCACATCTAAGTCATTTCTGGTTTCTGCCATGTTTCAGGAACGTGTCTGAGTCAAAAGATGAAATGTTCCAAATCTAAAATAATCGGTTCTAGAAATGTTTCATACAAATATTTTGGTTTACTGGGCAGTTGCACTTGCTCATTATTGCTTCTGTCAATAGCATATTGCCTACATTTCATCCAGACTGAATAGTGCATAACTATAGTCTGCAGCCGAAATATTAATCTTAAGGGACCTACAGACGTACCAATTTATCGGGCCCGATATCGGGAAGCCGACGTCGGGACTTGAAATCGTGACGGGTGTAGGCTCGTCGGCCGACTAAATAATTGCGTTCCCGATATTCGGCTGTCGGGTGGCCCGGACATCCCGACCAAGTAGATCGGCCCGATTCCCCACCTTTCCTCCCTTTTGGTTGACACGTGTGTTGCACGATCGTACCTGTCGGGACACGAGTTATGGAATAAATTAAACTAGAGAAAATTTCCTACAATTTATGTTCCGTCTTTTAAAAAAAAAAAATTTTAGCGTATGAGTGCCGCAAACCAACACACATCTACACTGAATCATCAGTACGAGTTTTCAATTGAAGCGATAAGTACTTGACGGAAATTGGAGTAGACTTTGCGGCCCTCGTGCACTAAAACTATTTATTATACAAAACAAAACTTTGAAACATCATTTGTAGGAAATGTTTTCTATTTCCATCCAGTCAGTCTCACATGAGACACCAGTCAGTGCAGACGTGCAGTGAGTGATATCGGTCTGTAAGAGTGTGAGTAATCAGTGATAAGTGATGTCGATTAAACGTGAGAATACCATAGTGTTGGACTTTAAAAATGTTCGGAAAAAACCCACGAATTTATCGCTACACCGGTGGATTCGGGAAAAATTCAAATTTAATGTAGATCAAATAGGTGGAATACAGTATGATCACATCCGCTACAAAGTCTATATAAAGTTGATAACGGATTTGCTGGTGAAATCGACAATCCAAAAATTCGAAGATGGTACCATTCCTTTTGTGGATGAGAATGGTGTAGAACACGTGGTATACATAGCCGAAGAAGTTGACGATGTTATGGTTCGAGTATTCGATTTTCCGTTAGACATGTAAAATGGGATTATAAAACAGAAATTGTCGCAGTATGGAATTGTGAAAAGTATCAGAAACGAACTTTACCGAGGGGAGGAACTTTTCGAAGTTGAAACTGGAATTAGAACGTCGTGGATAACGATGGCAAAAAGAATCCCGTCATATATCTCCATTGGAAAATTCATGTCATTGGTGACTTATCGTGATCAAGTAAGGACTTGTATGGTTTGTGATGAAACTGGACATGAAAGGAGGGAATGCCCGAAGCGACCAATGAATAAATTACAGGAAATAAGGAGACCAAATGCACCATATAAAGAATCAGAACAAAGTGAAAAACAAATGGAAGAAAAGAAGGAAAACGAAAGAGAACCAGAGGTAAAGCCAATTGAACAAACAAAATGTACAGATAACCCAAGAAATAAAAATGCAGAAAGAGATTTTGAGGAAATAGAAAGTTCAGGAAGTGAAATAGGATCGGATCAAGAATGGAATATGGAAAATACGGAAGAGGACATAATAGAAGCGACACAGTTTGAAGAGAAGGATACAACAAAATCTTAAAAGAGAAGGAGAGAAAAACAAGGTTCGAGTTCGGAAGAAGGAAAAAAGTTACCAAAAATAAAAATTAAGTTAACTCCTGAGTGCCTAATCATGAAACCCGGGTTTGAAAACTCGGGGGTCTGAAGTCTAGAAGTGAAGTGAACCTGTGGTTTGTAATAATATTACTTTCTTTTTTTTTTCTTGGTTTTTGTTTGTTTTGACTATCTATTACAGACACAATCTCTCACCAATCATATCATCAATGGCTATGTTACGAACAATTGTGACTATAAACTGTAACGGTCTGAAAAATATTGTAAAACAAACGTTGTTAAATGACTTCATCAAAAAATATGATATTGATTTAATTTTTGTTCAGGAACTGAACACCGACACAATAAAATGTTCTATAGGTTATCAATTGATTAGTAATATTGGGGATTCCCAAAGGGGTACAGGTATAATAATAAGGGAAGGATACGATATAAAGGACATCATGTGTTTAGTGGATGGCAGAATTATCTCAGCATCCATTAATAATGTAAGATATATAAATATCTATGCCCCTTCTGGATCCCAGAACTATAGAGAAAGGAATTCCTTTTTTCAAAATGACCTGACCATACGTTTAAACTTCGATATGCCCATCATTTTACTGGGAGATTTCAACTGTGTCGTAAACCAAAAGCAATCACGTAATAAAGCAAATATTTGTCAGATTCTTCAAAAACTTATCCAAAATCTCAGTTTAGTTGACGTGTGGGAAAGGCTTCACAGAAATACAAACGAATTCACGTTCGTGCGTCAAAATTCCGCGACGAGAATAGACAGAGTTTACATCTCGCAAGAACATTTCAATATGGTTCATAAATGTGACATATTACCAATATCGTATCGGATCATAATGCAGTTATTGTCTATCTAAAAATTGATTCGAACACAAAACTTCACTAAACACGGGTGGGGTTACTGGAAAGTAAAAAATTGTTGTTTCACAGAAAGCAGTATTGATGATTTCAAAATTGAACTTCAAAATATCAAATCGAGTACACTTTATGATAGAGACTTCATGAAGTGGTGGTTTACAGTCTTCAAAAAGAGTACAAAGTCTTTCTTTAGAAATATAGAAATCAGAAACGCAATAGATAAAAAAAATCTTCTCGAATTTTATCAATCAACTTTACTAGAGCTGAACATAAAACTGAATTCAGGGGAAAATGTCATGACAGAATTTAGAGAGGTCAAAGCTAGTATATTAGAACTGAAACAGAGACATCTAGATGAACGTTTCCAAAACAGAAACAGAGATAACATAAATGATAGGTACAGTCTTTTTGTACTCATTAAAGATAGGAAAAAACTAAATCATTAATCCAGAAGTTAAACACGGACAATCAACAGTCGCTCAGTACATCAAAAGATATTCTTAAATACGCAGGAGAGTATTTTGAGAAGAAATTTGGCGAAACTGAAACTAATGAACAAGACGTAAGATGCCTACTGACCCATATTAAAAATAAGATCTCAGATTTAGAGAACTCTCTACTAATCAGAGAAATTAGCAAGGAAGAAATCAAAACAGTGTTGACTGAATCGGCTAAAAAAAGAACTCCTGGCCTCGATGGGTTATCTTACGAGTTTTATTTGAATTTTTTCGATGAAATAGGTGACGAGCTCGCAAAGCTTCTGAATTTATTCTTAAATCACGGTGTTGCACCCCCACGAGATTTTTCAGATGCGGTGATTACTTTGATCCCAAAGACAAACAGCTCCGTTGATCTGAACTCATTCAGTCCCATAACCCTTTTAAATTCAGATTACAAAATGTTGATGAAAATACTAGCAGCACATATGGAATCACACTGCTCTAAAATTTTTGGGATCGAACAAACATGTGGCAATAAGACTTCAATATTTAATAACCTAATGCTAACAAGAGACGTGATATTACACTATGAAAAAAATTATAATCAGAAGGGTGCACTTGTGACAGTAGATTTTTCCCAGGCTTTCGACAGAGTGAACCATAATTATATGTGGGTAGTCTTGAGGAAAACGGGTCTTGATCAAAAAGTAATTCAACTTCTCAAGCATGTATATATTGGCGCGAACTCCAAGGTCCTGATCAATGGTTTTCTTTCTAAATCATTCAACATTAAAACGTCTATACGACAAGGCTGTCCGATGTCGATGATTTTATTCAGTTTGGCTTTGGAACCTCTGATACGTTTAATAGATTTTACGGTAAGAGGAATTGAAATAAACAGTAAAAGTCATAAGGTCTCAGCTTATGCCGATGATGTATCTATTTTCATCAGAGATGAAATAGACTTGCAGAACTTAAATATAATTTTCAAAATATACGAAAGAGCCTCAAATGCCAAAATAAATATGAACAAGTCTTTTATAGTACCTTTGGGAACGTTTGGTGACAACTCGAGACAATACATACAGGATTACCCTGTCAAAACCAAAGTAAAAATTTTAGGGATGGAGGTTTCGCGAAATTTTAACGAGATGGTTAAAGCGAACTGGGAAAGGGTGCTGACTAACATCCAGACAACACTAATGCTGAACTATGTTAAGATTTGATCAGGAAAGTGTGGTTTGTCAATATTTATGTTCTGTCGAAAGTCTGGTATCTGGCACAAATACTACCCATGAATCGCCTTTACTGTCAAAAAATTGTGATGTGTACAGGGAAATATATATGGCAAGTAAAATTATATCGAGTTGCAAGGGAGCAACTGTACCTACCCGTGAAAAGAGGTGGTCTGAACCTGATAAATATAGAAAGAAAGGCTGCTGCTCTGTTTCTGAAAACTCAACAACTATCATGGACAAATGTACCAAACAAAGTCTCCTACAAATCCATGGTCAACAAAATATTCGAAAATGGAACTGTTGATTTACATTCAGCTTTCAGCAATATAAAAAGGTCACTTACAGAATTAGATACTCCATTTAGTAGAGATAAAATTTTAAACGCAAAATTCATATACAAAGAAATTTTCATTGACAAAACAGTGCACAGTCCAACTGTCAAACTAAAATACCCCCAGTATGACTGGAAAAATATTTGGAAGAAGATTTTGTGTAATCTCAATATTCCTACGAAATGGAGATCTAGTGCATACAAAGCAATTAATGGCACTTATCCATAGGCCAAAAATTAAAAATGCACGAATCGTGATACGGATTCATGCGAAAAATGCAAGACTGTAGATAGTTTAGTTCATAGAATAAGTATTTGTGGTGATGCTAAAAATACGTGGGAATGGACCCTCACACATATGACGCGGAAGTTCAGAACAAACGTGATAGAAGCAGAGCGAAAAGATATATTCAGTTTGCACATAATAAATGAAGAAGACTTAAATGTATGGTGCTGGGTATTTTGTGGTCTAATATTCAACAACATAGAAACAAATGGCAAATTAGAAGATTTCAAAAATATAATGAGAACAGAACCTTCAAGATAATAAAAAAAAAATTGTTTGGAAAACTTTTCCAATAAAATATTTTTCTTCTAGCCCTACTGCTGTGATTAATCTATTTTTTTGTTTGCAAAATATAAGTAACTATAAGGTACTATGTATAGTGAAATATTGTATATATATATATATTTATTTTTAATGAAGGTTTAAAAAAAAAAAAACATTTATTACATATTTATTTTCATCATAAAATGAATCATAAATGAGATATTTTCAAAAAACTGTTTTTGAGCGCAATTTTTCCAATATGGCGGCGCGAGATACGAGGTGGCAAAGTGAAAATTCGGAAAGAGCACATCGAAATCTATAAAAACGCCAATTTTCAAAATTCCTGGAAAACTTTACAGGTAAAACTACCCCATGACTGGGGTAATAGTGCAATGATTGCATTAAGATGTCTAAAAACCCTGGTGAATGAATTGATTCGATATTGTTTAGATTTTTGAGGGGACACCACCTGTTACTTCAACAGAGCTTCTCACTCTGTGGTAGATGGCGCCGTCCAAAAACGTTTGTCTATATTCTCGCTTAATGTCAGAACTTAATTTCTGACATCTGCAGCATCTTATATGAAATTATTTTCAGTGTTTTGTCAGTATCTATGCGTTTTCCATCTCTTTGATATGAAATCTTGCTTAGCTTATTCCTGAGTTTGTTCTTTGAAAAAATCACTCGTTCATCAGTTCATTAGTGCGTGAGGAATTGTTTATTTTCAGGTAGTGTAGTGTGTAAGGATACTTTTTGTAGAATGGGCCACATTTGCATTTTGTGTGGACAGTATAAAGCCGTAGATTTGAATTTTCGCCTGTATTCAGTACCAAAAGCAAGTACAAATCTTGACAAATTGACTAATAATGCTATTTCCATAGTTCATTATATTGTATGCAAGAAATTTTATATTTTCTGCAATTTAATGACAATTTCATTTCCAATTCTCCGTCTGTCAAAATGCAGTAAACCTCAAATTCAAATCGTACAAAATACGAAAAACAACACGACAGTGCTTTCTTTGTGCAATGTTCGGGGGCTTCTAATTCTAGCTTTGCTATTGGTGAAGTTTGACAGATGTCTTTTTTCAACCAATAGCAAAGCTAGAATTAGAACCCGTGCACAGTTCGCCTCAAAAAGAAATCTGAGGAAATAAATATACCCTGTTACTGAATTTAAACTAAATCGAAATTGGCGCCATCTGACACGCTAGTAATCTCTATTATCAAGTAGGCCAAGTGTCGCCAAGTCGATCCCAAACTTCTACAGGTATAAGTGCAAGCACCAGGGTTTTTAAACATCTTAGATTGCATTAATTGAATATAGTCTAAGAGCCAGTGGCCGGCAGACAACACACATTTTACCAATGCCTAAATTTTGCCCAGTGACTCTCTTATACCTACTGTTCATAAGCTATCTAAGCCTGGTCGTGGTAGGTACAGAGTCTCTCAGGTGTGACAGGTATGAAAATTATACTAACTTCGAAAGTATTTTACCAAAGCTGCCATTTATATATTTAAAAACATACTATTATTGTTATTCAAAAATAAAAATGGCAGACGATTACGGTGGTTATGAGGTCACGGTAGACACTTTGAACTTTGAAAAAAAAAAAATTCAAAAGTATTTTACAAGTTTGAATTTTAGTATGTTATTTACAATAGTTTTAGAAGCTTTTATTTATCACGGCAGACATTTATAACAACCCGGAGACAGCGGAACCAGCGCGAGCATATACGTATGTATAGTACTTACTTTTAATCCATTGAATCTGCTTATCATTCAACATACTATTATGAATATAAAAAGTAATATAAATTATATAAATTAACAACAAATTTACTTCCCTTAGAGGATGATGGGGAAAATGGGTCCATTATAAATCGATAATGAATATAATGATGATATAAAGAATATAATTGACATTATTATTTGTATTTTTCATTTGACCAAGGCTAAATAAATTACAAAAACGAAAATATTAATTGTTTATTCTATTGGAAAATAATATATTTTTATCTTCATGTTTATTTTATTTTTTTATCCTTCAACATCATCTTCGGATTTGCAAATCGAATTAAATTTTTTATGATATAATTACCTGGTGAATCTTTGATCAAATCGCTGACAAGAAGTTGATCTCCCTCAAATCATTAAAATACGAAGGAGCTTTCCCGCTGTATCCAACTATATTCCAGCGGGTTCAACGTAGGGGGCTCTTTTTGGGAAGCATTTTTCCAAATGCTGGAAATGTAATGAGCTCTCAAAATCTGTTGGTACAGTTCAATTTACACGGTGATATACGGCTTGCATCAAAACTTCGGATTTTTTTATTGAAGTTTTCATTTACATCAGTAGCTTTGTAGCTACCGACAAAGAGCTGGAACCTGCCATCATCCACGTCCACATACTTTTTGCATTATTCATTTGGCAAGTAAACTTTATAATTATGTCAAACAGATCTCGTAACAGATCCTCTGTTAAAAAGTGCTGCAAAAGCTTGTTGAAATTCATTATTCTTTTCAAATAAGGTGAAAGGTCATTTTTTTCCTTTAAAAAAAAAGGCAGGATTGAAGTCCGACCCTGTAAAGGCGTGAGAACCAATCAAACTTTTAGCTAGTAATTCACCAAGCTGTTCATAAATTTCAGTTATGTCAATAAATCTTTCATCATTTCCTGTCCCGGTAAGCATCCAGATATGAGAAGAAGGATTTCTCAATTCGACCATATTACCTAGCATAATTATTAATATATCAGTATCAGAGTCTCTAATAACAATATTTGACTGATCGGCGATGTTACTTACGTGGTAAATAATGTTGGTGTCTGCTTCTTCATGCAAATCACAACACAGATCCTCAATTATACTTGATTCAACTTTATCATTATTGGTCTTTTGAGAATGACAATTTTGGAAATTTAGATAATTCAATTTATGGCCAATAAACTTGCCCAATGTATAACAAATAAATTAATAAGAAATTTTGTGTTTTTCATCTCTTTTGTAAAATCTGTTGGTCTGTTGATTACTCAATTTGTGGTGCTTCATGTCGTAGATACCTCTCGTTGTCTTTAATCGAAGGATACTACATGCCTCATGCTCGCGCTGGAGATAAGGTTCCGCTGTCTGTCGAGTTGTTATGACCGCAGAAAATGTCTGCTGTGATAAATATAAGCTTCTGATACTATTGTGGATTACATACTATAATTTCAAACTTCGTTTAAATACTTTTGAAATTTAACTTTTTTAGAACTTTCAAAATGTCTGCCGTGACGTCATAACCACCGTAATCGTCTGTCATTCTAATTTTTCAATAATGATATAGTATATTTCAAATATCCAAATGGCAGCTTTGGTAAAATACTTTTGAAGTTTTTTCATACCTGTCACACCTGAGTGACTCTGTGCCTACCGCGACCGGGCTTAGTTAACCTCCATCTCATGGACAGCAGGTATAAGAGAGTCACTGAGAAACATGTAGGCTTTGGTAAAATGTGTGTGGTCTGCTGGCCACTGGCTCTTAGACTAATATTGGAAACAACATAAGTGCCTTTGGGACCCAATCGCTGTTAGAGCAATCCCAATTTTTTTTTTTCGACAGTAGAACTAGTAATCGATAGCACTTGGGAAGATTAAAATCAGAACGAGTGTACAGTCGATCCAATCAGTCCCGACGTCGGCCCCCCGATATCGGGTCCGATAAATTGGTACGTCTGTAGGCCCCTTTACTTAGAATGTCACAAACTGTTGTGACCTGGAAACCTTATCACACTGTAACCCCGCCACCAAAATTTCGTGTTAGTCCTTTTGCATATCTGATGTTCTTACGCCATATTATGGTTAGAGACGGCTGATGTACGTGCGGTACTCTTTGATTAGATAGTCAAATGCCTAATATGTTAGACATCGGCTTCTGTTTTAGAGGCAACACCCTATAGATTCTATTTTTCCAGATTATTTCTGCTGAAGTGCAAAAAATTAAACATTTTTCAGATAGTTTATTAAGTGATTATCCAAAATGATAATGCAGGTTATTGATGGCAACAGCAAGTTTTTCAGAATTGTTTATATTTTAGGATTTATTTTGGAGAATGTATTTAAAAATACTTCCAAAAATCGAGGTGTTTCTCTTTCTCTCTTTTCGTTTGTGGGAACTATTATGATTATAAATTAGTTAGTTATGTACCTACCTTGTTTACATTTTCATATACCATTATATCGCCAATATCAAGTGCCGGAGTGTGATCGTTAATATCATCCAGGATTATCGTGAATGTTGCGTTTGCAGACAGAGTTCCTTCTGCTCTCCATCCTGAAAAAACATTTTGTGAGAATTTACTCTTGATAATGTAAAATATTTGAAATTCTGCGGCGACGAATGTATAATGCCATTATAATAATAACAAATTATAGTGGTTAAGAATTCGACAAAAAAATAATTTCCATCAATACCAATACCAAATCGGTCTAGTAGTTTCAAAATGGTAGCTGTTGAAAGATTGAAATAAAATCCCAATATTTCATTTTCATACCAATATCGTCAGATAAAGCTTCATGAGCTCCACAACTTTTATTCGAAAAGTGTTTCTCTAAGATATACACAAATAAAAAATCACGAGAAACAATAATTTTTGTTTACCCTTATGCTCCTTTCATTTGAGGTTAATTCGCCCGTGTCAATCAGCTAGGTACTATTTGAGTTTTTCTTCCGCCGACAAACAGAACATCATTGTATTTGAACCTTTCTCGATTTAAAAGATATACTATATAAATAAATATTGGTTATTATTTTTCTAAGTGATATTAGGATTGAAACCCAAGTCTATATCCTTGTGTGCTGGTAACACTTATTTCTTTTGATTTGAGTCAGATTACATAAAAATATCAGGAAGCATTTAGGGAGATTTAGATCCTTTCACCTTAAACTTTTGACTGGGGTTATAGTCCTCGGGCCCAGGCCTAGAGAAATTTGTGATTACCTCACCGTTGAGACTGTATACGTGTTCTTTATGTCGAGTCGGACAACTTTTTACATATGAAAATTTTCGGTAGCGCGGCGTTTTTTTTTTTTGGTATCCCTTCAAACTCAATGATTAGATGCGAGAACAATATTAACGACCTAAATATAGTCTCTGTCTTTCAATCACAAGTTTGTGAGAAAAATATATTCGGTCATTTGATGCGTCGGACACCCCTAACATGGAAGAGTTATGACGTTATAAAATTTAGCCCATCAGAGCTGATTTTTTCAGGATCTTTCAATAAAAATATTGATATTGAGTAGTAACCTTGTCCGACAAAAGAATCAGGAAATTCCGTTGTCGGACGCCCTAAAGTTAAGGGTTTCATGCAAGGAGCCCCAAAAAAACGCCCCGCTACCGACAATTTTCTTATGTAAGGAACTGTCCGCCTGGACATAAAGAACACATATATAAAGTTTCAACGGTGAGGTAATCACAAATTTATTTAGACCTGGGTCCAAGGTCTATTAAGGTTTATACAAAAATTGAAATGCTGTTTTTGTTTTCATTGAAAATTTTAAATTTTTTTGGATTTGTTAGCTTGATTCATGTCAATTTTCGAATCAATGAAAAAATTCTGATTGGCCGCGCTATCGGTTTTATTTTATACTAGCTAACCCGGCAGACGTTCTGTCCAAATTTCTATATTCCCTTTTTTTTTCCTGAAAACTCTCGTCTGCGTAGAATTTCTTTTCTCCTATTTTTTTTGTATTATTTCATCTAGGTTTGCCTTTGCTTTGGTTATCCTTTCCGTTATCCCGTTTTTCCCTTATCCCATTTTCCCCTTATCCTATTTTTCAGTTATCCCGTTTTCCCGTAATCCCGTTTTTTCGTTATTCCGTTTTCCCAATATTCCGTTTTTCCGTTATCTTGTTACCAAGTTATCCCGTTTTCCCATTATCCCATTTTCCAGTTATCCTGTTTTTCCGTTATCTTGTTTTCCCATTATCCCGTTATTCCGTTTTCCCATTATCCCGTCATCCTGTTTTCCCATTATCCCGTTTTTTCGTTATCCCGTTTTCCCGAAAAAAAGTTGCAAATCGGTCCAGCCGTTCTCAAGTTATAAACAGACATTCATTTTTATTATCTTTATATATATAATTCCACTGTATGTGTGTATGTCACTAAACTCCTCCTAAACGGCTGGACCGATTTGAATGAATTTTTTTTTATGCGTTTGGGTGGCGCCCTGGATGATTTATTTATTTATTTATACGGGATAAACCCCATTACAATGAAAAATTTCACAAAATAAGTATTAATGATATAAATATAATATACAGAATATATGTGTAAGAATATACAAAGAATATGTTCTCAATAAAAGAGGAACCTATTGCTCTTGCAGAAAGCCAATATGTACAGCATAAAATAATTAGCTTATATAATTAGGTTTTACTATATAACATAAATTTAAACAATCACCAACTTATATTATTCAATGATTTCTTGAATTTATCATATGAAACTCCAAAAACACAGATGTCTTTGTCATTCAATAACTTTAGGGTTCTTTCTAAAGGTGTATGTTTGCCATAATTTGTAAGATGGAGGGGTATAAAAAATAAATAGCTGTGCCTGAGGTTTCTGTTCCGAACATGAAAGTTGACAGATTCGAGTAATTCAGGACAAGCCACCAGTCCATTGAGTAGCTTGAATGCATAACAAAGATCTTTGTGAATTCTTCTTGTTTGCAATAGTTTTAGATCCAATTCTTGCAATACAATCGAATAGTCATGGTTTTGTACTTGATGTACGAATTTGAAATAACAAAATCTTAAAAATTTATTTTGCACTCTTTCTAGAGTAACATAGTGAACATGATAAAACGGAGACCAAATGATACTTGCATATTCTAACTGAGATACCACTAGAGCTAAGTAAACCCTCTTTAATGCTTCCATGGAAAAACCTGAACAATTACGAAAAATAAGACCCAGTGTTTTAGAGGATTTCACACTAATTTTGTTTATGTGGTCAACAAATTTGAGCTGTTCATCAAAAATGACCCCCAAATCTTTAATCGATGAAGTATATTCTAGCTGCTGATTATTTAAGTAGTAAGATGTATCAAATTTCCTACCAACTCTTGAGAAAGTAATATAGTGACATTTGTTCACATTGAGGAACAATTTGTTAGTAACACACCAATCGTACAATTTATCAAGATCAGCCTGAAGACGAATTTGATCATTAGATGATTTTATCGGTCTGAACAGCTTCAGGTCATCAGCAAACATTAGAAGTTCACAGTTTTCAAAACAGCATCCGATATCATTCACAAAAATGTTGAATAACAGAGGTGAACAATGTGACCCTTGTGGTACTCCAGATTTTAACCTGTTGTGTACGACCAGTCAAAAAACTACCAAACCAGTTAACCAAGTGTTCCGAAAAACCGAAATCCCCAATCTTCACCAATAAAATAGGGTGATTTACTCTATCAAACGCCTTGGAAAAGTCTGTGTATATGGCATCCATTTGACCTCTACCTTCCAAGACATTCCATATTTTTTGTTCATAGATGAGAAGATTGGAGACAGTCGATTTATTTCGAGAGAAACCATGTTGATTATTAATCAATCTTTCTCTGCACGAGAAGTTGAGTTGATCTGAAATTAAGCTGTCAAATAATTTTGGAATAGATGACTGGTTGCACACACTTCGATAATTTTGTATATTTTCCTGGTCTCCTGATTTGAATATTGGAATGATGAAGCTGTGTTTCCAACAATTTGGATAAACTGCTTGGTCCAATGAACTTTTGAATAGAAGGAATAGAGGATGAGTTAGAGAATAAATACAATTTTTTAGGAAAATATTTGGAATTCCGTCGGGACCTGAGCTGAGTTTGGAGGGGATTTTTGAAATTTTCTGGAAAATCCTCATCTCTGATATACTGGGATTAGAAATATACGAATTAATATTTAGATTAGGATGATCATCAGACTCACTAAGGGAATTGTCATAAACTGTAGAGAAATACTCCGCAAAATATTCTGCAATTTGTTCATTATTACTTGCGATTGAATTTTCATAATGCATTGTAGACGGCAGACTATTGAGTGATTTCTTGCTTTTGATATACTGCCAAAAATATTTTGGGTTAGTATTGAGCGTAGCATTAACACCCTGTATATAGTTATCATAACAAATTTTCGATTGATCTTTACAAGCACGTCTTAACACAGAAAAGACTTGATATTCTTGATTTCTCCTGCTAAGCATAAAATTTTTGTGAGCCAACTTTTTCTGCTTTACTAGAAACCTTAGATCCGCATCAAACCATTTGGGGTAAGTGGATGTTTTGAATTTTTTTACGGGTACAAACATAGCTATTGCCATATTCAATATGTGATGAAATTCAGTAGTTGCATCATTTATATTGGCTAAATTGAGATTCACATTCCAATTTATGGCATTCAAATAGTTATTGAGACCTTGGTAATCTGCATTTCTGAAGTCATAATAAAATTCGGTGTAATCTATATTCCGACTTGTTCTTTCACAATTCATTATTTTGAAGTTGTAACTCATATGGTGCATGCTATTTGAAAAAAGAGGGTCTAATGGAGTGAATATTTTTAAGTTTTGAACATTTGTGAAAATTAGGTCTAAAAATATGTTTCTTGTGTTCGGGATGCGGTTCCTTTGATAGCAGTTCAGAAAACCATAACTTTGTGCTAGGAGTAACGCTTTAGACCTTTGTGGGCAGTTTACTAGAACTCCAGTATCTTCATTAGTCCAATCAGCTTCGGGTACATTGAAATCACCAAAAATGAAAGACTTTCAATGACTGTATTTTTGGATCACTTCCTCAACAACCTGACAGTGTTGTATATAAATTTCCTCTTCAGCTTGAGGTGGGATGTAAACGCCCCCTACTATGAAACATTCTTTTCCTCTTGTGCAGTGTATGAACAGCTGCTCAACTGATCTTATTGCTGATTTCACCTTACTTGCCTTTATCGAGTTTTTCACTAAGATCAGTACCCCACCTCCTCTGGTTTTAGAACTTGATTCACAACTACGATCACATCTGAAGACATTGTACGAGGCAATTTTTAATTCAGAATCTAAAATATCTTGAGAAAGCCAGCTTTCCACTAGGATTATTATATCATAGCTAGAATATGATAGTGATTTTATTAGTTCTTGTATTTTTGTGCGAAGACCTCCCACATTCTGGCAGTAAACTTGTAACGGGGTGTTTACTAGTTTTTTTCTCCTCTATTGTCGGAATGCCTCTTCTATACCTGATGAACAAATTCTCCTCACCATTCGCCTTTCTACGGGATATCTCTTCCTTTACCGTTTTGAACAAGTCCTGCTGCATTAATGTCTGATCCTCGTTAATTTTTATAGGTGTATTCATCAATTTTTTCTTGGATTTCAATATTTGTTTCACTTTTTGGTTATTTGAGAATATCACTTTAATAGGTCTATGTTTAGGACCACCTGAATGACCTACTCGAAGCACTTTCTCAATACTATTAACAGCCCCACTAATTTCAATCGTCTCCATTATTTTACCAATCTCCCTCTTATCCTCCTCAATTCTTTCACTTATTACACTGGATGATGATTCTTTTACATTGTAGATCATGACGTTGTTTGACCTCCTTTGTCGTTCATTCAGTTCTTCAAACATATTTTCAAATGAACTATTAGATGGTCCTTGACCTTTTAGTGACTCAACCTCTGACTTAAGTTCCTTTATATGGTTGTCTTTATCTGCTATTAAGGACTCATATGCAATCTTCAGCTGTTTAACTTCAGATTGCAAGTCTTTCATCATTGTTTTCAGTTCCGGTATTTGTAATAAACCATTTTCGCAATCCTCACAAAAAAACTTCAGCTTTCTGTCACCAGCAAGTTGCAGGCATCGCACCTCCGTAGAAGTCACATTAGCACAAGTAATATGAAGAAGTCTTTTGCAGCCATCACACCTGAATGAATTTTTATCATCGAATGCATCTTTCTCACATTTTAAGCACTTGCTCATGGTAATAAAACAATTTGTAGTCCCCCTGTATTTCAATTTGTTGTATGTAAACACAGGAGTTTTTATTTTATGTTTACTTGTTTCACAGCTGCCTTATCTGCATTGTTTTTATCACAAGTGTTTATTTATTTCCAATTTCTCTTTTTTGGAGATTAAAAATATAAAAACAACGTCGACTTCAACACAAGAATGGTGTTTAGATAAAAAACAAAGTTTATGTAACGATCCCAGTACGATCACAATTATTTCCAGTTATAGCTCTATTAATAAGCTTTATATTGATATGACACACTCCAATCTTGTACTAGTTTATCACTCAAAAAAAACAGTACTTTGCAGGAGGTAAATAAAACATTCACACCTGATCATATATCAACACATTATGTGATGTGATTTAGATTCACAAATCAGCAGATGGCGCTGCAGTCGGTATCTAGGTTATTTATCTATACTGCAACTAAACGGCTGGATCGATTTGAATGAATTTTTGTGAATGCATTCAAGTGGGGGCCTGGATGATTTAGATTCACAAATCAGCCCGGCAGATGGCGCTGCAGTCGGTATCTAGGTTATTTATCTATACTGCAACTAAACGGCTGGATCGATTTGAATGAATTTTCGTGAATGCATTCAAGTGGGGGCCTGGATGATTTAGATTCACAAATCAGCCCGGCAGATGGCGCTGCAGTCGGTATCTAGGTTATTTATCTATACTGCAACTAAACGGCTGGATCGATTTGAATGAATTTTTGTGAATGCATTCAAGTGGGGGCCTGGATGATTTAGATTTACAAATCAGCCCGGCAGATGGCGCTGAAGTCGGTATCTAGGTTATTTATCTATACTGCAACTAAACGGCTGGATCGATTTGAATGAATTTTTGTGAATGCATTCAAGTGGGGGCCTGGATGATTTACATACATATAAGTAACGTACATAAAACAATGCCACATCTTCGTGGACGAGGAGGAAATATTGGTCGACGGACTCAGAATTCACAATTAGTCCAGAACCATCGGTTAAATAGATCGGCAGAAGATCAATTGACTGACAATGAAAATTTAAGAAACCAGGCTACTATTTCTTAACCTTAAACTTACAAAAACTCATTGTTAGAGAACCCTGAAGATGAATTTAATAAAATTCTTCAACAAAATTGATCTAAATCCCAACAAACCTCCTCAATATAATTACCGTTCAACCGATCGCCATGAAAATTGGTATACACAGATATTTGAATAAGGAAATTATTTCCCGCGCTATCCATAAGAAAAATAACGGAAAAAGGGATAGCGGGATAACCGAAAACGGGATAGCGATATAACTGGATAGAGGAATAACGGGATAGAAGGATAAAGGGATAGCGTGATAACGAGATAGCAGGATAATAGGATAAGGGGATAGAAGGATAAGGGGATAGAAGGATAAGGGGATAGAAGGATAAAGGGATATCGTGATAGCGGGATAATAGGATAGCGGGATAACAACAAATCCAGTAGCGTCTTCAAATTTTATAAAAAAAAATCAGTAGTAGGTTTTTTGGATTTTGAAAATTTGAAGTAGGCCGTGAAATTCTTATTTTTATTTCGAATTTATGGCATTCAATTAGAACTATTGATGCTCTATCTACTGAAAAAAAAAAATTGAATCGGATAATAAATAACAGTTTTAGAGAGGTGGCTCGCATTCAAATGGGTCACTCTGTATAATGTAGATTAAATATTCCTGTAAACTTTTCCAGGACAAAGAAATTTCCAATAATTTTTCTAAAAACCTTTTTTTCCCCAAAAACCTTATTCACGGAGCCCTATTTTCAATGAGTTTTTATTGGATTCAATTTTTTTTCATTAATATGTATAATAGGTGAACTTATTTGAATACATTTCTTTCTTCTTCAATTCTGTCGAACGTGTGTATTCATACACCGAAAACACACGAACTGCCGCTAAACTATATGAAATACACCAATTTGTTGAAACGACTCCCACGCCACCTATTTTGAAATAGTTGTACTAATTCAGAAACCTTCGCGGGCGTGCGCACAACAACTCACCAAAGTGTCATCGCAATTGGACAAATGGTATACGAACGCATACGAGACAAACAAAAAAACATACATTTTTATAAATTTTTACACAAAAGCAGTTATTGTAGCTGAAATACGAAAGTAAAATATTAATATCGCGGACTTTTTTGTAGAACTATTTAAACTATTTTCGCCATACATTATTTTTACTCATATAAAACGGTTTAGCCAGATCACGCGTAAAAGCAGTTATTTGTTCAACCTCATTGACAAAAAACTTTCTCCATTCTCTTTTCTCAGAAATATTCAGGCCTTCTTCAGGTTCCAGGCTACCTCTTTGCCAAATTTCATTACGATAGGTTCAGAGGTTTAGTCATGAAAAAGTAACAAACAGACATACAGACAAAGTTGCTTTTGGCACTAATATTAGTGTGATTGAGAAAGAGTTCCAGGAGTAAATTTTTTTCTTTTTATTTGTAGGAATCTTTTTCCAAATTTACGTCATTTCAGTTTTCAAATTACCTGCAATTTTTTTTAATCTTCATTTGTTTATAACTTTTGAAATTGTTCACCTGTCAGTATGATTTTGTTGCACATTTGACTAGACGTTACCCCGAATTGAATGAGCCCTCTACAATTTTTATTTTCAATTAACTTTATCTGATCTGATTCATATATTTCATTCTATGTCGAAAGACTTCCTTTTTGTAAAAGAAAGTGATGAAGTTCATTCATTTAAAATAAAAACCCTAGGTGGACTTGGAGGACCTGATAATTTGTCCCCGATACCAAATCTCAATTTATCACGAAAATTTATTGCTTCATGGAATATCCTTAGTTACCAAATGAATGGACTTACGTTCTTGATTATCTTCACATTTGATGTAGCATGTAAAATTTGTTTCATATTCATCTCTGTTCAGATCATTACCAATATTCACGAAGACCGCATTATTCTCTATGTAGAACTTTTTGGCACATATTGTAGTCTGATCTGGAAATCCACACCTAGCCGTATGGAAAGGAACTGAAATGAAAAAACATAATGAGAGATAATTGAAAAAAAACATGATAACTCCAGGGTGTTTGGAAAATATAACATATTCTTGAAATATATGTCCATTATCGAAATGATTGTATTTCAAACAAAATTCACTTCATTAAAATATTTTGAAATATTTTTTGGGTTTTGAATAAACGCGGCCGATACTTCTGAATCCATATTAAAGTAAACAAGAGACTCTTTCTTTCACTGAATTGGATTAACAGAATTACTTAAGATGAAGATAAGACCAACTCAAAAATCACGATGTTTCATGTTTATTAGACAGAGTAGATAGTACCTAGTATGAAAATGTAAATAATCGTGGTGATAAATAGAATGGGGATTATATTCTTGACCTGTTCAATCTTTAATGAAGTAAATTCAACAAAGAAGAATTATTCAAATTAATCTGGTCATTAAGTAAATATTGGGATTTTTGGGATTATTGATATCCAAACTTCCTAGAAGGTCGAGCTAACATGTAATATTCCAAACTCATCAGCAAATCAATATTTTTCAGTCAGTAGGTGAGTAGCAGAAGTTGAATTTATTTTTCCATTGACGAAACAGTTTCTATGTTCGCATATTCGCTTTTTGAATGTTCTGCCTGTTTGGCTTATGTAAGAACTTGCACAGGTACCACCAAAAAAATGCGAAAGTTTTTAACAATTTAGTGAAAAAAGGAGTCCGTTTTTCGCGAATATCTCGAAAACTACTGCAGTAATCGCAAACTAAAAAAATATTCTTGTCGAGCAGGAAATTTCCTAAAAAAAAGTTCTGACTTTCGGAACTTTATCACAAATATTTATAATTTTAATTTAGGGGTGAAAATAGTGCTCAAAAAGGGAAATGAGGCAACCGTGCGTTCAGCGTGATTCCCTCATATTTACAAAAAACAGAATTTATTTTGAAAAGGGAAACATTTATTTAATATGAATATTGGGGAACAAAAAAAGTCAGGTATCATATATATATACATGAATGAATAATAATCCGTATAAAAATGCGCAATTTTTCAATTATTGTGTTGAGTAATTTTTAAAATTTGTAATTTTTTTCCATTTCCGTAATTTATTCTTCAGAGGGTTTAAAAGAGATTCCCGTTTATTAAATTTGTAAATTTAGATTTTTCAGTTTTTTATTAATAATTTAAGGGATTAAAAAGCTCTAAAACCAAATAGAGCTATCAACTTTTTTGATTATTTTATCTTATAATTACTGAAAACTATATAAAAATGTATTATTTAATTTTTTTACTTCAAATGTTTAAAATATTGTTACAAACAAACGCATTGTTCATAACATTATCAGAAATTTCTCTTTGAGAATTTGACCATTGAAGAAAATTATGATAAAAAAAAATTGTATTTACATAACATTTTTTTTTTATTACTGAAATATAATATAAAGGAACCATTTTCTCCAAATCATTATTTCTAGGGCGCTTCCAAATTCTGAACATTTTTTTTATATGTTTTGAATAAACATAAAAAATAAACAATTTGATTGATATTCGTACTTGATTTTTTAGATATTGAAAAAAATAAAAACAGTCGTGTAAGACTTTTAAGGATTTTTTTCTTATTTTTTATATAATTTCAAATATTCTCACGTTTTCAAACTTGTCATTTTTAAAAGCTCAATTTATTTATTATTTGATGGAGAATAGAGAAGGCTTGAAGTGTCTTGTCGTATTGCTAATAGTTATTTGTACTGCAATGATGAATAACAATAAATTGCAAGCTCAAAAACATGAGAATATTTGAAATTATATAAAAAAAAACAAATTTGCTTCAAAAAGTCATATATGATGTTTTTTTAGTACCTAAAAATAATATAGTACGGATTTTCATTTGTTTATAACAACTTGTTTATTGAATAAATTAACAAATGTTTTCCATAATTTTAATAGAACTAGAAATATTGATTCAAAATGGTTCTATTAATAATATTAGTTTTCAACAATAAAAATCGTTGAATAAAAAATTAGTTTTTAAACAATAGATCTTTTTTAAAAAACGCGGTTTTCCTCAAAAATCACAATTTTTATCAATGGTCAGATTCTCAAAAGGAAATTTTTGATTATGTAATAAACCATGCGTTTGTTTATAACATTTCCTTAAACAATTGAAGTGAAGAATTAAAAAAATATTCCTATATAGTTTTTAGTGATCATAGAATGAAACAGTCAAACATAAAAAAAAATGTGTAGCTCTATTTTGTTATATATTTTTTTATCCCTCAAATCAATGAAAAAGTGAAAAACCCAAATTAACAAATTTTATAAACGGGGATTTCTCTCAAACCCTTCCAAGAATGGATTTCAGAAATGGAAAAAAACTCAAGAGTTTTAATTTTGAAATTACACAGGTTTTTATGTTGATTAAAAATGCGTACACGAAAAAAAAGGATTTGTTAATTCAACCAAATTTATTTGGTCACTTTGATTGGCTTGATCCGATTAAATAAACACAAATATAATATTTATTTGAATCAAACAACGGAAATAAATTAATTCAAATAGAAGAATATTATATTGGTTGAATTATATGCAATAGATGGCGAAGCGTTCGCACAACTAACCCTGGTTCAGATAATGTTAATAGCAAAGCCAACTTATCATCGTTGCGACGTCTGGACTTAAATGCCTGGTGTAGGCTCTCATGCTCAGTTGTCATATTTGTCAATTCAGTGGATTGACAAAATGATTACTAATTTGAATGAATATTTTCAGTAAAGAGATCAGCTTATTTTGTTGAATTGACATATAATTGAATTCATCAATTCGACATAAATAATAAATAGGGGAGGTTGTTTTACCTTGATCATAGTGTACCTTGGATCGCTCTTCAGTTTCTTGACAAATGCTGCTATCTACGTAACATAACTGTACCAAGACAATGTTTACTCAGTAGAGAGCAAGCAAGTGAAAGAGTGGTTCTCCATGTGCTATAGTTTTCGAGTAAAATATAAATAATTTTTTTTAGCTCAAAAAGTAACAATTTGGGTTCTACTTACTGTTCATTTTTCTACAAGTTGACGATTGTGCTTTAAATCACATTCTACCTGAATCACCGGCCAATTTGTAATGCCATATTTCAGTTTGAAACATAACCTAGAATATTGAGGATGATGGGTTTATAAAAACGCACAATTATGTACCCAGGATCGGCTAGAACTGATGGACAGTTGTGGTTCTAAGTGGACTTTTCTAGCTTTAACGTAACTAATATTGTTAACAGTTAACTAATATTGAGTAAAATATAATTTACATACCTAATTATTTTGCCTATTAATTTTAAGTTACAAATTTCATTTTGTAACCTTTTGTACACATATATACAAATAAAAATTTTGTTATACTTTGAAAGACTCTTATTTCTTCTTGCAATAAAACAATATAATATAATTATTGTATAAAAATGTTGTTTTTAATACATATTATCTATTTTCTAGGTACAAGACGTTGATGATCCAAGGTACAGTAGGGCGATCACATATCAATAATTTTTTTTTCTATAACTGTTTAATATTTGAATTCTCAAAAATACATAGTGTGTAGGAATAATGGTGCTATCAGGGGAGACTCTTTCCATTATTATATTTTAAAAAATGGCTTTTAAAAAAATATAAAAGTAAATTGTAATCCAAGGTACAACAGTCTACTTGTTTAAATTAATATTTTTGTTAAAGCAATCAGCAAATTTTGAAGATCTGATTTCAATTCAATAAAATAATTACCAATGCCAAAATTCTCGATAATGAACAAAATCTCAATAAGCGTCTCTTTCTTGAAATGGTTCATATAAACAACAATGAAAAAACAATGAATAGAAGAACAGATATTAATGACAGTACAATATATACATATCTATTGAAAAAAACATAAAGAAAATATCACACCTAATCCTCTTTGAAATGATTATTATTTTTTATATTTATACATACTTTTACATTTTTATATTCTCACTTTCAATTGGTATTTTGATTATTTAGGCATGTGACGAGTAATCATAATTTGCTGTCATCTTGTCATTTTAAATTGTAACACCAATGTTTCTTTTTGTGTATTATTTTTTCTGAATTTCATGGTAGTAAATATCCTTCAATTATGTAATACCATCATATAATCATGTACTAACTTTTGGTTACGTCTTGAAGAAGAAAATATTTTTTTTCGAAAGCTCGACATAAAAACGAAGAAATTGTATTAATTGGTCTACCATTGACTCCTTCCCACTAATTTCTACATAAATTATCGAACAGTCACGGATATTTTCGTGACTTTCGATAATTTATAGAAATTGTGGGAAGGAGTCAATGGTAGACCAATTAAAATTTCTTCGTTATATATATATATATATATATAGTCTATGTTTCACCCCACAAATTATAGGTGTCACCTCTATAATTTTGTGCATTTTATATATATATATATATATATGTATGTGCGCGTCAAAATTTTGAAACAAATTCGATATTTCGCAAGCCATGTACTTTTGACAAAAATCCTAAAATAGGTCGATTTTTATTTTAAAATTCCGATTTTTCTATGTATATTCTAAAGAGGTTATGTCACTGGTTTTGACATGGTGACGTAATCGGTAATTTTTTTAAATTGGAATAGATGTCTTGTGATACCTCATCGGAAAGGCCTTTCAATACTGCATTCAATGATAATAATTAATTAGATTTTTTTTGTACAGGGTGAACAAAAATTAATATTTCATTTCAATAAGAGAATAACTTTATATCCAACAAAATAGAACAGTTAAATAAGATGTTCGAAATGCCATCCACCAGTCTCTTGACAATAAGCAAATCTACGGACACATTCCTCTTGCACATTGCGAATAACTTCCGGAGTAATTCTGTTGATTTCGATCCTAATTAAATTTTTCAACTCTTGTAGATTTTGCGGCCTATCTACATAGACCTTCGATTTCAAATAACCCCACAAGAAAATCCAGGGGCATAAGATCTGGAGATCTTAGGGGCCACTCTATCGGTCCGCGTCTACCAATCCACCTCCTAGGAAAACAGTTATTCAAAACTCGCGAACATCACGTGCATAGTGCGGGGGTGCACCATTTTGTTGCAACCAAATACTTTCATTTGGTGAGTTAGGATTGTTGGCGTTTGGAAAAATATATTTTTATTATTATTACATTATGATTATGAAATTCTTGTATTGTCATCGGTCCTTGATATGTGTGACAAATTTCAGGTTATTCGGAAGATTGGAAGTGGGTGAATATTTACTTCCAAGATTTTATTACATCGTAAGTTATTTAGTTACGAGTAAAGATAATAAAAGCGTGTTAAAAAATGCAAAATTTTTATAGACAAGTTATCAGGGCAGCAAAAGATAGGTTCTACAATAGTAGGATGGAGAATGCAAATAACAAAGTGAAAGAATGCTGGACCATAGTAAATGAGCTCACCGAAACCTCACTAGAACCTAACATAATCAATAATTATTATTGTACAGTAGCAGAAAAGCTAACTAGTAAAATATCTCCTATGCAAAATCCCTTAAACTATATCAGAGACATCCAAGTTGATAACAATCTCATACTCTATGACACCAACTTATATGAACTGAAAGAAGTTATTTCCACTATAAAAAATAAAAATGCCGCTGGTTTAGATGATATCTCTATAAACATTTTTGTTAACCTCCCTGATAGTGTACTCAGTATTCTTGCCCAACTCATAAATAGTTCCTTTGCACAAGGCTATTTTCCTTCATTCCTGAAAACCTCGGTTGTTATCCCTCTCCATAAAGGGGGTGATAGAGAAGATCCAGCCAATTTTAGGCCTATTTCATTAATACCCACCTTAGCGAAGATTATCGAAAACTGGTGAAAAAAAAGAGTTATGGAATTTTGATACATAACAGAATACTGAGTGCACAGCAGTACGGTTTTCAGAAATCGAAGAATACAACTGACGAATACATTCAGTTATTCAATGATTTACAGAGATATCAATGATAAAGAAGCTGTCGCAGCAGTGCTCTGTGACCTATCGAAAGCTTCGATTGTGTCAACCACGAGGTATTGCTGTGCAAACTTCAATTGTATGGATTCAGAGGAAACACTTTTAATTGGTTCACTCGTATCTTTCTGATAGAAAGCAGTATGTGAGACTAACAACATCTTCAATACTGCAGAAATTAAAAAGTGGAGTACCACAAGGCTCGGTGCTGGGTCCTGTTTTGTTCCTTTTATATATAAATGATCTGACCATGTTACCAATTTCCGGAAGGTTCACGTTATTTGCTGGCTACACCACCATACTATGGCACCATAAAGATAAAAGTAAATTGAACGAAATGATATCTTCCGACATGGTTACAATCCAGAATTGGTCGACTCTAATTTACTCACTCTGAATTCAAAAAAAACAAGTGTTATTACATTCAAATGTTGTATATCAAATGTGCATTTAGGAAGCCAACTCGTGGTAAACAAGAACTCAGCAAGATATTTGGGATTACTTTTGGACAGTAATCTGAAATTTGAAGAGCATACAACTCATTTAAATAAAAAACTGCCTTCTGGTTGTTATGTTATGAGGACAGTATCAAACGAATTAGGATCTACTGCTGCCAAATCTGTTTATTATGCACTTATAGACTCCCATTTACACTATGGCATATCTTTCTGGGGGGTATGTAACAATCAACTCTTCCAGTCAGTGTTTGTGCTTCAAAAACGGGCAATTAGATACATTTGCAAAGCCAAATGGAGAGATTCTTGTAAACCTCTTTTAAAGATAAAAAATCCTAACTCTTGTCTCAATTTTCATACTTGGAGAAAGTGTCTCTAATTCATAAGAATAAATGTGAATAAGAAATCAACAACATCCCCTATAATAATCGCCAGAACGAAAATAGCCTAAAAGCTCCCCATACCCACTTCCAACCTAGTAAAAGATTCTCTGATATATAATGGAGTGAAAATGTATAATAAAATACCAAGTGATATGAAAGAGAGAAATCTCCAGGTTTTTAGATACAAACTAAAAACTTTACTTAGTGATAAGGTTATTCTTTTTTTGTGAAAGTATTTAATTAAGTCTCACCATTTGTTTTTATATTTGTTTTTATCCTGTGACGTGGTTATCAATTTTTGACAGTGACTTATGTTCATTCGCATACTGTGAATTTTTATTTATGTGTTTGTCAACAAGATTTTTTCTTATGTACAATAAACATATATTCTCTCTCTCTCTCTCATGTTCGAAAAATTATAAACTTTCCTTGTCTAACCAAAGAATCGTCGAAGGATCTACGAAATTTATACGATACAGTAAATAACAATTTGCAAGCATTGCAGATTCTAAATGAACCCGTAGATACATGGGACGTCATATTAGTTCCCATTATAACGGATAAGTTAGTTCAAAAATCAAAACGCGAATACGAAATCTTTATATCCAAGAAATGGATCGGAACCCCAGCGACAATTCAAGTCCTTCGATAAAAAGTTTACTTGACCTAATTAAGAAAAGGTGCGATTTATTAGAAAGCCTAGAAAAAGATAAATTCGAGTCGATTAGGCCAGCAATTAAAACTACCCGCAATGATTATAAATATCAATCTACATCTAGCAGTCATTTGAATACGAGCACATTTTCTTGTTATTTTTGCAAACGCGATCACACGATTTACAAGTGCATTGAGTTTCTGAAACTTAGTGTTCCAAACCGAATTCAAGAAATAAAAAGACTAAAATTTTGTTTAAATTGTTTAAGACCCCACGACTCTACGATAACAGAATGCCTTGCAATTAAGTGTAAAAAATGTAACAGAGCCCATAACACCCTGTTACATTTAGAGAAATCTGTCAACACCGCTACGCTAGAAGAGACCGCAAACGAATCAAACAAAAATAATGCATCTCCCGATATTCAAACGACTCCCGAAACGACGTCGGTCAGCACTCTTGCAAGATCGCGCGTTGACGACAATAACCGAGAAAAGGGCGTTTCTTTAGTCATTGGTTCTCAAGTCCTTTTATCTACTGCAATTATTTTTGTGCAAGATTGCCAAGGTCAGTTACACGAGTGCCAAGTGCTTTTAGACAGTGTCTCTATGACTAATTTTATTCGAGAAGAGTTCTTTAATAAATTGAAACTTAAAAAAAAATTTATAAATCATTTTATTACAGGCATAGGTCAGGTTTCTTCTACAATACGATTCAAAACGAATGTAACTATTTCTGCAAAAGATAACACATTTCAAGCCAAGTTGTCTTGGTTGATATTAACCCATATTACAAGTAATATTGCTCAAATTTCGTTTACTAGCAATTATTTAGAACTTCCCAATAATGTGAATTTAGCAGATCCCGACTTTAACATTTCTCGACCCATCGACATGTTATTAGGAGCTGGAGTATTTTGGGAGCTAATACATTCAGAAAAAATACGAATTAAAAATTCCAGATTAGTTTTGCAAAGTTCCAAACTTGGGTGGTTAGTATCTGGCGAAATCTCGAATAAATTACCTCTTAAATCGATAAATTGCTTAAACATGATTAATTTAGATTCTCAAATTAAAAAATTTTGGGAAATCGAAGAAATTACAGCCAATACTCTTCAGTCTGAATCTGAAATTTTTTGCAAAAACCATTTCTTGCAAAACTTTAGACGCAACGATAATGGAAGATTTGTCGTTAAAATTCCTTTCAAGTCAAATCATAACGAGTTGGGAAATTCGAGAGAATTCGCATTGAAACGATTTTACAGTCTAGAAAAAAGAATTTTGAATAACAAACCTTTATATAACGAATACGTTCATTTCATGGAGGAATATAAATCGATGAATCACATGAAGGAAATTTTAGAGTCCCAAACTAACGAAGAATTAAATTATTATATTTCTCACCGCGCAGTGGTCCGTGAATCTAGTTGCACTACGAAGTTGAGAGTGGTTTTTGACACTAGCATGAAATCAACAAGCGGTTTAGCATTGAATGACGTACAACACGTCAGACCGACTATTCAAAACGATTTATTTACTATTCTCTTGCAATTTCGACTATTTGAATTTAATAATAATAATAATAATCTTTATTAGCATCAGCTCTCAATTATAAATAGTATAAATTCAAGATAAATAAAGAATTACAAGTTAGTATCTTAAATATAGCAGAGAATGAATCATCAAAAACTTTAGGAATTTCATGGAATCCTACAAATGACACCATTCTCTATAAAAGTTCACTTTTCGACTTCAATAAAAATGAGTCAACCAAGCGTTCCATCTTGTCACAAATTGCGCAAATATTCGATCCCCTAGGGTTATTAGGACCGATTATAATTGTAGCAAAAATTTTTATTCAAAAATTATGGCAAGAAGGTTTAGGATGGAATGATAATATTCCTGACAATTTACAATTACAGTGGCGACACTTTTACGAAAATTTGGTTCATCTCAAAGATATAATAATTCCTAGACATGTAACAATTTCCAATAGAATTTATTTGGAACTATATGGCTTTGGAGACTCGAGTGAAAGTGCTTACGGTGCATTGTATAGCGAACGAAATGCAACAATGGTTTATACATTTCGCGATTACTTTGCGCAAAAAGCAGGGTTGCTCCTTCAAAGAAACTAACACTTCCGCGATTAGAATTATCAAGCGCTCTTCTTTTATCACAATTAATAGAAAAGACTAAGAAGGCAATCAATATAAAGGTAGACAGAATTTTTCCATGGTCCGATTCAACAATTACATTATCATGGATTCGTGCAAGTCCAAATTTACTTTCATCCATAAGAGAAAGGTTTTGGCCGATCGGAAGAAAATACCTATCAAAAAACGTAGTTCGAAATTGCATTACATATTTCAAGGCCAAACCGAAAACTCCCGAATATTTAATAGGTAACTTACCGAAATCTCGAATCACCCCTAGCCCTCCATTTTACAATGTAGGTCTCGATTATGCAGGTCCGTTCTTACTGAAAGATAGAACCACTAGAAATGCAAAGCTTGTAAAGGGTTATATTTGTTTGTTTGTTTGTTTAGTTCAGCGATTCATCTCGAGCTGGTATCAGATCTTACAACCGAATGCTTTATTGCAGCGTTGAAGCGTTTCATTGGGAGACGAGGGAAGCCACTTAACATTTATTCAGACAATGCCAAGAATTTCGTAGGAGCTTCCAATCAATTGAAGGAAATTTTTGAATTCGTGAATAATAACGCTGACGCTATTGTCGATGAATTAAGTATCGAAAATATTTCATGGCATTTCATCATTTGGCGGCATATGGGAAGTAGGCATAAAAAACATAAAATCCCATTTAATAAGAATACTAGGCAATGCGAATTTACTATACGAATATTTTTTTACTGTTTTGATTCAGATAGAGGCGGTAGTAAATTCCCGACCACTTTGCCCCCTTTCAACCGATCCCGATATTATTCCTTTAACCCCAGGCCACTTTCTTATTGGTCGAAATCTCACTGGTTTACCAGACGCGGACTTCAAGGACATACCAGAAAATCGTTAAAAAAAATATGAACGACTTCAGCAACCTGTTCAACATTTCTGGGTCCGCTGGTACAAGGAGTACCTTAGCGAATTACAAATCCGTACAAAATGAAAGAATCCAGATATCGACAAAAACTACATCCAAATAGGCAAGGTCGTGCTAGTAAAGGAAGACAATATTCCACCGATGCAATAGCCCTTAGGAATCATCGTAAAGCTTCATCCTGGGAAGGACGAAATTACACGAGTAGTGAGCGTGAAGGTGCGGGGCCAAGTGCTTAACCGTGGAGTCACAAAAATTTGTGTTTTACCCGAAGAGTAAAAAAACTTTAGTTCGACAGACAATTTAATTTGAACACTATTAAGTTTTCGTTCAAAGAAAGTCAAGATGTATTTTAAATTTACTTTCTGTACTTGTTAATATCATTCTGTAACTTGAAAAGAAAATATGTTGAAATATTGTATTTCAAGGGTGCCGGCATGTTTGCGACAAAAACGAATCATAGCTTTACTCGGCAACCAGCGTGTGTGTCAAGACTCTCTCTCTGTCAACGTAACGTCAATAATGCCTGCCAAGCACCATACGAATTTTCTTAGTGAAATAAAAGTTTAACAACGATAAGAATTTCAATAGGAGTAACATACACCCCGAAAATATGTTCTAGCCGGAACAAGTTTATTGTTCAGTCGACGTGAACACACTGAATTCAAGTGTTTCAAAGTCAACGATAACATTGATTTTTTCGAAACAAAAATAAGCTCAAAGACAAACAGCTTGTGCACAGAACTCTGAGGATTTGAGCATATGTCTTTAATGTAATGGCCTCAACTGTTGAAATTTTCCAGTTTAATTACGTCTAGGTTATCCTGCCAAGTGAAAAATTTCCGGGTATTGTTTTCGTCACCATGACAAAGTTTTGAAATAACATTTGGATACAAAATAGAGATGTGAAATTTCCATGGAAATATCGAACAACTAGAAGAAATTTAAAAAAAAATTACGAAAGGAATGTTGTGGTTGAAACATAAAAAAATGGCTGAAATAGATAAAAGAGGAAAATTAAAAACATACTTAATTTTCCTCGAAATGCTTTCTATGGAGCAAGTGGTATAAGCGACAAGATTCCTAACTACAAATAATGGGAATTAATCCGCTAGGAGCAGATCTATGTGTATAACCGTTAACCGTGGAATTGGTCCTCCAAAGGTCCGATTTCATAACATTTCGGCGGAATCACATTCACCATTTTCAGGTAATGTTCGTTGACTCGAACTCGACTGATCTCTTCGTGCTGTACTTCTCAAATTATAGTTGTAGATGGTCACACCTGGGTGCGAATGTCTGTCACGCCTGAATGTCTGTCACGCAAAACCCAAAAACAGAGGAAAGTGTCAATGTCTAGTCCAGAGGATGAATATACAGTATCAGAAAGTATTTATCTTGGGTATGGTGGTTTCATGAGAGCGTAAAGAATAGCTTGCTATATGTTGAGAGAGCATTACAATTTCTCCTCGACTCGCTCGAGGAAGGGATATCGACATCACGACACAGATTCGCTGTGTAGCATTGCCACGTGGTCAGTTAATGTGTCAGGTGGGGTTACAGGAGGGGCGCACAGCAGTGCGTCTCTCTTGTTTATGTGGTATTATCATATCATTGCGTTCCTTGTTGCTCGTGTAGATTTCTGTCCGTACCCCAGATAAATATTTTCCGATACTGTATAATGTAATATTTTATTAAACTATATAAATATAAACGAAGTTACATCGCTTAAATATTCTAAGGGAGATAGCAAAAGAAGTTATTTTTTGGGGATTTGGTGATTTCTGTAGAAACAAAATTAATGTTAACTAGTGTGCCAAGCATTTAGTCGAAAAACTAGTTCTGAATATATCATCAAAGGGATATTCACAAATAAAAATTTGTTAATGTCGAATATTTTCCCAGTACACAAATGGTAGCAGATATTTTAACGAAGTTGCTACATGATCCAAAGCATACGTTTTTCATGGGATCTATAGGAGGGCAGACCATTGTGTTACTAAAACATTGAAACGTAACTAATAACCTACTACTTCTAGTTTAGTGGCGCTTTGGGTCTGAGTGACTAAGTAGCAACATATCTGTCTATGGTTATGCTAACTTTCTGCCAGAAAAAATTGTACTCGAAAGATGTCGTATGATCACCGATTTTCAAAAACCTAATGTATATGAGCTAATTATGTACATTCATATGTACAAATGATTGTTTGAACAGGGATAAAAGTTCAATTCAGTGAGTTGATGCAATTGAAATAATATTTTGATCTGCGAGTGAAAGATATTTTTCTTGAAAATAAAATATAATCGACTGAAATCAAACTATTTTTGGAAATGGAAAAATCTGCGATGAAAACATAAGCCTTTTCTTCAATAACTAATCTGACTGATATTTTTAACATACCCTTTCCCGAAAAAAGTTAACTGCATTTTCATCCAGGTAGTCGAAATTCAAAAGAAGTCTTAATTGTTTTTTTTATAGATCATACATTTTGAAATGAAGTAGAAATTTTCAAATTAACGAAACCTGTTTCGTAAACCTAAGCAACGAGTAGATGAAAGAAAGACGCGAACCGTATTGGACCAAATCCAAGTGCAAAGACTCGGCAAAGCCCTGCTAGAACACCTAATCCTAACGGTTCATATCCCGTTCGCAAGATAACAGGTCTATCAACCAGACAAATTCACAAACCTATTTCATTAAGGATACAACATTATTTTATTTTTGCCAGACTTGTAAGGATGCATTCAAACAAATACCTAGTATGGTAAAAAACTTGAATGAAATGATGGAAACCATCAAAATGCTCACAAATGAGAATAATCAACTCAAACAAAAACTGAGTGATCAAAATAACTCTCAGGAAATAGACCACTTTGAGATGATTCAAGAAATACAGGAAAGACAGATAAGAGCATCCAATGTAATTGTAGAGAACATACAAGAATCAAGAAGTCAAGATAAACAAGATAGAGCCAAAGAAGACACAACCAACGTCGAAAGTATTTTCCAAGGTATTAGCAGCGAGGTGAGAATTAAAAAAGTATTCCGTCTTGGAAAATTCTCTGAAGGAAGAAATAGACCGCTAAAAGTGATTTTAAATAATGCTGAGGAGGCCTTAAAAATTCTCAAGAATAAAAGAAGTCGAAGTTCCTGGAATACACATATACAATGATCAAACAAAGATGCAGAGGGATTACTATGTTGCAGTGAAGAAGAAATTTATTGGAATTATTGATCAAGGTGATAAAAGTAAAACAATAAGATTTATCAACAATATTCCTACAATAGTAGACATTACAAATCATCAAAACAAACAAACTGAATGAGTATCCTAATATACCATATGGCTGCGATGTAATATATTTGAATATTCAAAGCATAATAGCTAACTTAGATCAACTAATTACCGAAATAGTATGCTACAATCCGGCAATCATTATACTAAGTGAAGCAAGAACCACAACAGATATTGAGGATATGGAGATTGAAATCAACAATTACAAAATGGTGAGATTGACTCCAACTAGTAGATATACAGGAGGAGTTATTATAATGTGAGAAAAGACATTAGTTTTAAGATTTCAAAAAAGTTTGTTACTGATAGGGTGTACTGGGCAATATTTATTAAAAGGTGAAAATGCATGGTGAGATTGGTTTTATAGGTGGTTTATATCGCTCTCAAGTTCTGATAGGGAGGTATTCTTAGATAATTTTGAAAATTGGAGTGAGGATATTTTTGACTCACAAAAAAAATGCATATTAGTAGGTGATTTCAACATGCAATACTTTGAAATAAATAACAGGAATGTTAAACAATTCAGAGCATTCATTAATTCTATAGGGGTCGAACAATTAATTGAGAGACCGACAAGAGTAACGAACTCAAGTAGCACAACCACTGACTATGTTCTCACAAATACAACAAATATAAGCTGCACAGTGCAGAACACCAAAATTACAGATCATTCTATAATAACAATAACTGTGGACGAACCAAAATCATCTCAAAAATATAAAGAAAATAACTTTCAGAAATTATTCTCAGACTAAACTAGAGGAATTGAATAATAATCTAATATTGTGTGAATGGGCACTTAATTCTAATGATGTTGATTGTATTTATAAAAAATTTATAGAAAATCTGGAAAAAAATGTGAATAAAATCTCGCCACAAAAAACCATCAACTGCAAATATACTCTGCCCTGGTTTGACTATGAGGTAATGAATCTAACTAACAACAGAAATGAAGCTTATCGCAATTTTAGAAATAGTACTAATATAAACGAAAAAACAATACATTGGGAAAACTATAAAAAATGTAGGAATGCAGTAGTAAATACACTTAAAAAGAAGAAAAAACTATACTATGAAAACAAAATAGACTCAAATGTACGTAACCCCAAAAAAATGTGGAAAACATTGAAAACATTAATACATCCAAATAATCCTGAAATCCCAAGTATTATAACTTTAACATAGATGGTTGTTTAAAAAAGATATGAAATTAATTTCCTTTTAAAAAATTTTAAACAGCATGGTACAGAAACTTCCTCAGATAGAAAGTAGAATATCACGCTTTGAAAAACTAACTCTCAACAAACTGAAAAGTATAGTATGTGAAATAGATAATAAATGTGATTCTGATGTTATCAATGGTAGGGTTTTGAAAACTATATTTCAAGTAATTGGTCATGTCATTTTGAATTTCATCAATACTTCACTTGAAACTGGCAAATTTCCAGAACAACTTAAAACTAGTACGGTTATACCAATTCCAAAAATTATCAACACTACTGAGGCAGCTAATTTCAGACCAGTCAATACTTTACCCTGTATGGAAAAACTACTAGAAATGACGGTTTACTCACAAATTAACAACTATATAAAGAATAACTACTTACTAATGGATTATCAGTCAGGATTTAGAGCAAACCATTCTTGCGAAACAGCCTTACAAGCAACAATTTCAAAATGGAAATTATTGATGGACGAAGATAAGTATATCGAAAACTATTGATATTTCAGTTTTAATAAATAAACTGCAATATTATGGCTTTGATGGTTACGTTCTAAAATGGTTTACAGACTATCTTACTAATCGCTTTCAATCAACAAAGGTAAATGATGTGATATCACAAAAAAAACCTGTCATCTCTGGAGTACCTCAGGGTAGCGTATTGGGACCACTATTATTTATTCTTTACTTGAACGATATTAGCTATGTGAAAGAATGTGAGTTTATAAGTCTTTTTGCAGATGATACTATAATAGTTACAAACCAAAAAAGGAATTAAAATTTTTTTTAAACTAAAGCTGAATGTGAAAAAGACTAAGGCAATGATAATGACATCTAAATATAAATATAGTCAAATTGACATAGACCAGATCAATATAGAAATATTTAATGAGAAAATTGAAGTCGTGACAGAGATTAAATACCTAGGATTCATGATTGATAATACTTTGTCATTAAATAATCATTTTAATTATACATCAAAAAAAAATTGTAAAAAGCTTTTCTTCCTGTCTAGAGTCACATCAAATTTAAGTGTTCAAACTTCAATAACAGTTTATAGAACAATCATACAACCGCATTTTGAATACTGTGCTAGTCTGCTCGACTTAATGAGTAATAATAAGATTGCTGCTCTCCAAAAACTTCAGAATAGAGGTATGCGTATTGTGCTTAGATGTAACAGGTATACACCTACTCAATTGATGCTGAATGTGTTGAATTGGTTATCTGTTAAGGATAGTCTATTCTATTTTTCAATGGCATTTATTTTTAAAATATTGCATAATTTATGCCACCGCATACTTTGGGGAATATATAACATTTTGTCATCAAATACACAACCATGATACTAGGAACAATAGAGATTTTTATGTTATGAGAACTAATTATGCTAAAACCATGAATTCTTTATTCCACCAAGGACTTTTGATATATAACAAGCTTCCAAACCACATAAAAGAATGTTCAACACTTAATTCTTTCAAATCAATGCTACTTGAATATATTAGAAATAAGATTAATTAGAAAAGAATAAAATTTTTTTAAAAAATTAACGTAATTGTATATTATTATTATATTATGTAACGTATTTGTATATTAGGTAACGTATTTGTATATTAGGATTTCCTTCGTATTTAAATAAAGATTTTCATTTTTTTTTACAATAGATCCTTGTAGGTTCCAGTATTAGGGAGGAATCCCTGGGAGACTCGTCTCTCATTTGTCAGTATAAAACCAACCACCATCCTATCAAAAGACTCCTTTCCGTAGGAAGCCTTGTACACTTCGATTTTTCCCCCATTTTCCGAGGCGATATCAATAAAATGTGACTTGCCCTCTACAACCTATTTGGGTATACCGGGTGTCCACGGAAGGTGGCTCGCCCCTATGACTTTTTTGTTTTCGGAGATAATGGAATGAAATTTGGAGGATCTGTTTAATGCTAAAACTGCTTTTTTTGACAAGTAACTCAACTTTATGCAAATTCCGGATTCACCGGAAGTGACTTGGTGGCTCGTCGGGTTAGAACAAAAGAGCATTTTATCACGATTAATTTAATAGTTTGTAAGAAAAATTTCGATAAAAAACTGAAAATATCATAACGTTAGAACTTTTGTAAAATGAAGCACCTGTTGAAAATGAAATAATTATATTGAAACTACCTATGAACATATCTTTCCAGATGTTCAAAGTGACCACCATCTTGTTGCTGACAATGGCGAACTTTTCTTATTGTTGCTCTTACAACTTTTCTCAACTGTCTTGATGTAATTATATGAATAGCTGCCCTTACTTTGTCCTCTAATTCATGTTGTGTGGCAGGAGGTACATCATAAACCTCGTTTTTAATAGATCCCCATAAAAAAAAATCTAGAGGCGTAAGTCGGGTGACCTGAAGGGTTTTTAAAAAGGAATAAATGAAGGTATAAATTGAAAACAACCCTAATTTACCTCGCCGGCCACCTAACTGGACCCGTATTTTCAATCCAGTTTTCGTTGTATGTTTCATGCAGATATTCCGTAACTGCCCTCAGGTTGTGTGCACCATCCTTGTTGATAAAATAATCCAACTCGATTTATTAATGGAACTTCGTCTAAGAAATGCTCAATTTCCTGCGTGAGGAAACTTAGATATCTAGCCCCTGCCAGGACACCGTCAATAATTATAGGGCCTAAAATTCTGTCCCCTAAAATCCCAACCCAACAATTGAAACCAACCCGTTCTTGGAAATTTCTGTTCTATTGCTGGAAAAAAGAACAGAAAATATATCTCTACAAGTTGATCCATTAGCTCACTTTCAAGGTCCTTTTATAGCTGATTCTCTAGTACTCTACGATACCGATTTAACTGAACTGAGAAATACTATAACAACTTTCAAAAATAAAACTACTTCAGGCATTGATGATATCTCTGTACGAATATTTGAAAATCTACCAGAAAATTCACTTAATATTCTGGTTCATCTAATAAATAAAAAAATTCACAATGGTACATTTCCTGATTTCCTGAAAATATCTGTAGTAATTCCCCTGCATAAGAGTGGTGACCGTGACGATCCATTTGCAATTTTTGTTATGTTATGTTATGTTATGGAAACGGTATGTCTAATTAAAAAACATATTCACAAATTTGACACTACCTACACACATCCCGCCACCCGTCAAGCTGGCAACATTAAACTCCCGATTCCATCACTGACACTAATTAAAGATTCAGTAATTTATGAAGGCGGTAAGATGTTCAATCACTTACCAAAACACATCAAAGAAATAAGATCCGTAGAACATTTCAGAAAGGGAGTAAAAGCACTCCTGTTGGATAAACCCTATTATAGTTTACAAGAATTTTATAATGATGCATTCTAACTCAAGCTTGTTTTAATATGTTGTAAGATGTTTCTCATGTGCTAGATTTTATATATTGTTGTAGGTATGAGACATTCTAGTACAATGTCGGTGTCGACTTATTGTCCCATTTCTTCTTTTTGTGTGTGTATTTTACTTTACTTTAATTTAAGATTGTTTTAGGCCCTTACTTTGTCAACAAGATTTTGTATCTTTGAACAATGAAGCATATTCATTCATTCATTCATTCCTTCCTCCATCAAGTGTAAATTTGCATCGGACCAATATGCTTATTATTTCTGTTGAAATGTCCCAAATTAGTGAAACGGCTTTCGTCAGTAAACATGATTTTATATGGAAATGTGTAATCCTCCAAATATTTTCCAAAGAACCAATTGCAATACTCAAGTCTCCTTGCATTATCGTTTTGGTGCAGGTGCTGATGTAGTTGATATTTAAATGATATTTATGTTTCTTCAAAATGTTAGCTGCATAAGACTTCGAAATGTCACATTCTCTTGCGATCTCCGCGAGTGACGTATTAATATTTACTTGAACGTATGCCAGAACATCTATGTCTTTTTCTTCACTCACAACAAACGAATCGTTCCCATCATTATCAGACTCATTACGCATTTTTTTAACCAGTTTTGGAAAATAGTGCCGGGTCGGGTGACGCCGATCAGGATATCTCTATGCGTAGAGACGAGCAGCATCAGTTGAATTTTGCCTACACTCTCCAAAAACTAATAAATATCAACTTTTTCAGTTCTTATATAAATATTGTTATTTTCCATGATTTTCAAATAATGAAGTACACAATAACTACCTAATTGACTTTGTAGAAGAGATATAAAATAATATGTCGACACGTCAATTTTTACCGCAACAATTTAATGATTTTGTTTCAGTTGTGTTGGTCACAGGCTACTGGATTATTTTAAATCTTATTTTAATCTCAATAAGATTCTTCATTTAAGGAAATTTCTAACGTTATATTTTCAGTTTTTTATCGAAAGTTTTCTTACAACCTAATAGAGTGCGGTATCAAATTAATCGTAATAAAATGCTCTTTTTTTCTAATCCGACGAGCCACCATGTTGCCATTTGAAAAAATATAGTAATACAAATTTTAAGATCAAACGTCTCATAGCTGAAACATTTTGATCGAAAACAATGAAGTTGTATTTCTACAAAAATTTTAGCACTGAAATTAGTTATTTGAACGTATCCATAGCCATCTAGAATAAAAATTTATTTCGAAAAAAAAATAAAAAAACGGTTACAAACAGTAACAAATGATACATGGTTGTATTCTAAATGTCATATGGAGACAGAAAACTGAAAATATACCAGGTGTCCCTTTTAAAAATCGAAAGTTTATGTCACTTCCGGTGAATCCGGAATTTGCATTAAGTTGAGTAACTTGTCAAAAAATGCAGTTTTATGCATTAAACAGATCCTCCGAATTACATTCCATTATCTGCAAAAACAAAAAAGTTATAGGGGCGAGCCACTTTCTGTGGACACCCGGTATTCATTTTGTGGCACCTCAAACGTCATAAATACAATACATAGAATAAGTATTTTCGATATTGATGATAGAAAGAGATTGGGATGAAGTAGTCCTATTTTCAGTTGTAATACCGCAAGAGAGTGAGAATAAAGTGAAAATAATTCGACAGATTTTCGAAAACTTGTTGTCAGACGAGAGCCCAACGGGGAAGATTGGCTTTTGCCATATGGCAAAAAGTTTGAGAAAGAAATTTGGAGGATTATTTTCTACTTTATCGAACTCTCGTATGGTATTCTATAAATTATTTTTTGATGTTATGATCATAAATACATTTCCTCGCACAATGATACAAGGTACTAAACCGGTTTTGTCATTTTTCAGTTTTCATACGAGTTGATGACAGACATCAAATTAAAAATATACGTTGTCAGACAATAAAAACAAAATACCTCAAATTATTACCGCGGCAATTTTCTATGTATATTATTCTCACTATAATAATGTTTTGATTGGCCAAAACGTACATGAATGATTTGAATTGAAAGTTACCATTGGTTTCTAGAAACGTAAAAAAATTATCAGGAGGAAATAAATCATGTTTGAAAAAGAATAAGAAAAAATATTTGATCTCCTTCATTTATCTGAGCATGGAATCAAGAAACTCCATTTCTATTCAATTGACTCTATTTACTTTTTGAGATCATATAGGTGAGTGTGAGATTTCTCCATTGCAGTTACACAGTTTTTTTTTCAACTTACTATCTCTGTCATCATCATTGACTCCAATTTCCACCACCTTCGTCTTATCAGCCGGTTTTTCATCAATGTGGACATTTTCTTTGATATCGATGACAGGAACTCTGTTATTTCTATCAAGTATATAAAACCCAACCTGAAAAAAGAAGTTGTCAGTCCTATAGAATATTTTTTTTTGGTCACGTTCCTAATGGTAGTAGTATGATTTTGGGAAAATGAGCTGAAAATATTAATATTTTTGTATAAGTAAGCATTTTTTGAAATTCTCCACTTTTTTATATATATATATATATATATATATATATATATATATATATATATATATATATATATATATATATATATATACAGAGTGTCTCACTTCTCATGGAAACATCCCCATATCTTCCGTAATTATTGGAGTAGAATTCTTTGATTTTCACGATCGTTAGATATACCGAGGATGAGTCAAAATCTCTTCTGGGGTTAACCTGAGTCACATACACTGCGCACCAGAAACGATGGATATACCGATTTTTGCGAAAAATTATATTAGGTGGAAGGGTAGACTCAAAACTCCTACGGATTCGTGATCAGGACATCAACTTTAGTACCAATCAATTTCTGAAAAATCCGAATTTGTTTTACTTTTCATGAAAACATCTCCGTATATTCTGTAATTACTGGAGTAGAATTCTGTAATTTTCACGATCGTTGGATATACCGGAAATGAGTCTAAATCTCTTCTGTAGTTAACCTGAGTGACATAAACTGCGCGCCAAGAACGATGGATATACCGATTCTCCCGAAAAATTATATAAGGGGGCAAGATAGACTCAAAATTCTTAGGGATTCGTGATCAGGACATCAACTTCAGTTCAAATTATCATTTCTGAAAAATCCGAATTTGTCTCACTTCTCATGGAAACACCCCCGTATCTTCAGTAATTATTGTAGTAGAATTCTGTTATTTCCACGAACGGTAGACATACCGGAGAAAAGTCTGAATCTCTCCTGTGGTTGACCTGAATGATATTCTGACATACACTGTGCGTTAGGGTTGAGAGATTTACCGATTTTGCGAAAAAAAAATAATAATAGGAGAACAGATAAGCATTAATTTGTTTTCATGGGAAGTGAGACAAATTCGGATTTTTCAGGACTGAAAAGTTTTCCTCGAAAAAATATGGATTAGTACTAAAATAAATGTCCTGATCACGGATCCGTTGGAATTTTGAGTCTATCTTGCCCCCTAATATTATTTTTCGCAAGAATCGGTGTATCGATCGCCCCTGGCGCGCAGTGTATGTCACTCAGGTTAACCCCAGAAGAGATTTAGACTTATCCCCAATATATCTAACAATCATGAAAATTACAGAATTTTACTCCAATAATTACGGAAGCTACAGGGATGTTTCCATAAAAAATGAGACAAATTAGAATTTTTCAAAACTGAAAATTTTTCAGCGAATATATTTATTAGTACTAAATATGATGCCTTGCCCCCTAATATTATTTTTCGCAAAAATCGGTATATCCATCGCTTCAGGTGCGCAGGGTATGTGACTCAGGTTAATCCCAGAAGAGATTTAGACTCATCCTCGGTATATCTAACAATCGTAAAATCACCGAATTCTACTCCAATAATTACGAAAGATACGGGGGTTTTTCCATGAAGTGAGACACACAAATTGATTTTCTTTGAATTTTTGTTTTTTTTTAGAATTTTTAAGCATTGTAATTTTTTATAAAATGGCATTATAAACCTGTAAGTTTTTTATATATATATATATATATATATATATAAAGTGATGGTATAAGGAATCAAAAAAAAAAATTTTTAATTATAATATATCTAAAAAGTTATTGAGCTTAGAAATTTTATTTGAGAGTAAAGATCCAGATATAGTTTGTTTGAGCGAACATTGGCTAAAAAATAATGAAATTGAAAACGCAGCCTTTCCTGGTTACAAACTGATAAGTAGTTTTTGTCGCAAAGACTCTGACCATGGAGGTACGTGTATTTATACTAAAAATAATATTTCAGCCAAATCTGTGAAATATGATAATTGTATAGAGAAACATTTTGAAATTAGTATTGCTGTGTTAGATGTTTTAGATGGTAAATCTAAACTATTTATTATAACTGTATATAGAACACCAAACAGTAATAGTGACATTTTTAGAGATGCAGTGTATGATTTGATGAACAAAATTTATCATAAGGAATACTATTATATCGATATTAATGTGGATTTTCTGAAACATAGTATCAGAGAAACAATTGAAATAATAAATCTATTCAACGAGTTTGGTATGACTAATCACATTGATAAACCCACACGAATCACACAAACCACATTTTCAGGGATTGACCTGATTTTTCTAATATTATCGGTACTCATTTATCAGATCATACACTGCAACAATGTTGTTTTGAACTACAAAAAAGTAAAACTGAGTATATAAGGAAGCGGAATTTTTCTCTCAATAATTTAAATATATTCAGAAATATTTTGAGTTCAGAAAATTGGGCTGAAGTTTACGATTCTAACTCACTAGATCAAAAATTCGATGCTTTTTATGAAATAGTGTTGTATTATTTCAATATGGCGTTCCCTGTTACTACAGTTCAATGTAGGAAAGCTGACAAGCCATGGTTCTCAAATGAATTGAAGCAAATGCATCAAATGTTAGTTGATATGACAAAAATATACAAGACCACTGGAAATGAGGTGATTAACAATAGATATAAACAGTTGAAACAAACATATAAGCAGATGGTGAAACACTCAAAAACTAATTATAATAATGAGAGAATTTGTAAAACAGACAATGTATCGAAAGAAAGTTGGAAAATCATAAACGAGATGAGAAGCAGTGGATCCAGAGATGAGATTGGTAAAATTGTTATAGACAGTCAGATCATCACAAATCGAACGGTAATATGTGACGAATTCCTGAAAGCTTTTGTGAATATACAAAGCACTAACCCCAATTTCGATAAGGTAAAATCAGAACAGATCTCAGGCATTACTTTTTTCATGATTCCAGCAACTCCACTTGAGCTAAAAGAGACAATACATGAAGTGTGTTCTAAAGAAGCTGCTGGAATTGATGAAATAAATGGTAAATGCTTGAGAGCTGTTAGTGATACAGTATGTTATCCTCTGTGTCACATAATCAATGAATCATTCAGTACAGGAAAATATCCTGAAAATTTCAAAATCAGTACCGATATATAAGAGGAAAGGTTTCAAGGAAGACATCAACAACTACAGGAATGTATGCTTACAAAGTCAACTAGCAAAAAGAATCGATTATTGTTTCAATTTCCGTCTAAAAAATTTCTTGGAAAATAATAAATTATTAAAAGGCTGTCGACATGGATTTCGGTCTGGAAAATCTACAGAATCAGCTATGGACGAATTATGTAACGTGATTTATTCTAGCTTGATTAATAAGGAATATCCTATTGCTCTATATTTTGATCTCAGTAGAGCATTCGATACTGTAACTCATGAGCTTCTATTTCAAAAATTAGACCGCATTGGAGTTCGTGGAGTAGCGAATAGATGGGTTTCTTCCTATTTACAAAATAGAAGTCAGATTGTCACGATGAATTCATTCAAATCAAAGTCAACCAATGTTTCTATGGGTGTAAACCAAGGCTCAATACTTGGTCCACTGCTTTTTATCATATTTGTTAATGACATGATTTTATCATGTAGTTCCCCTCAAAAAACCATAATTTATGCCGACGATACAAATCATATGATATCACAAGATAATCTGGGCAAAAGCATTCATCTGAGTAATGTATGCGCTGAGGAATTCTTTCAATGGTGCCTGAATAATGGATTGATTTTAAATGCTTCCAAAACATACTTAATGCTTTTTCGAAAGAAAAATATCAGCTGTAAAATAAATCATAAGTCAATTGAACAAGTATCAAACATAAAATTTTTGGGTGTAACAATTGATGAGAAACTGACATGGAGAACTCATATCGAAAATCTGGTAGGGAAATTGAGTAGTATCAATTTTATTATCAGACAACTGAAGGGCACTGTATCTTCGGAGGTTCTCAGAATGGATATCATGGTCTAGTGTCGTCGGCACTCACATATGGCTTGATTTTCTGGGGTAATTCAACACATATTGATAAAGTATTCATTGCTCAGAAGAAAATTATAAGATGCATGATGGGAGTTCGAAACAATGTATCTTGTAAAGCTTATTTCAAGTCATTGTCAATTCTAACTTTACCATCACTTTATATATATCTTCTAATTATGAATATCAAAAAAGAGCAAGATATCTACATAAAAAGTAGTGAAATTCACCCACAACAAACACGCAATAAAAATGACATTCGCTTACCATTCTCTAGGCTTAGTGTGGGACAGAATTCTCCAAAATACCAAGGAATTCTATGTTATAACCGTTTCAATAGGATTTTTGGTGAGATAATTTTTTTTAATATCTTTAAAACAACATTGTTCAATTATCTAAATGAAAATACTTTTTATTCAATAGAGGAGTACCTCACTGTTTGATGCTAATAGTTAGTAGTATGTATATATAAAGATTGTCTGTGAGTTTGTGTAGAATGTGAATAAGTTGTGAACAAGGCGGAGTGAATGATGACAGTGAGTAATCTGATGACTTTTTATATTTTTATATTCTCTTGTAAGTTCTTATGTTTTTTATGAGTTTTAATATATATATATATATATATATATATATATATATATATATATATTGAGGAGTCTGATAAGTTTGTACCATTGTGTAAAAAACTTTAATGATGAATAAATTATCTCTCTCTCTCTCTCTATAAATATATATATATATATATATATATATATTATTAAATCAGTTTTCATTATGAAATTTCGGTATTTTAGAAAATTGAAACACAAATTTTGGAGCATCTCAGAAATGACCATATTTTTACTTTGAAATCTTGAAAATATCCAAAATTAACTGAGTTTTCAGTTATTCACAATTTGTATTTTTTAAGTAAGTATTTTTATAAAATTTCCCACTTTTATATAATTATATTGTTGTAATTTTCTATTTGGTTGATGATTCTATTAGGTACATAGTATCTATTTTTTCAATATTTTTTTTTCTTACATTTTTTAATGGTGTATATCTCAAGAAAATCCAGAATTTCTTCTGCATTATTTGTTTTGCCGACCAAAATTTTTATATTTCGATTAAACATTTCCAACGAGAATTTTTGTTTAACAAATCTGTCATTTTAAAAATCTTATGAAAAAAATGTCTTCGAAATCTGAGAGTTTTTTACAAATTTACTATTTTTTTTTTTTATAATTTTTTAAATTCCTTGCATGAGTGATAATTTTTATGAAATTGTCGACTTTTTGATAAATATACTGTGAAAATCTGTTTCGATTATATTTGATATTTTGTAATGAAAAAAAACACGTTAAAAGTTTAAACTATTTTTTATAACTTCTAACAAAAAACAACTACTTTTCCGGCAATATGCAATGCTGGACGTTGATGGAAACTAAAAAGGAAATGTAAGAACCCCTGCTGGTTTTCACACATCACCTAACTATTGAAAACAAGGGCTGATATAGTCCACTTCAATATATTTCAAAATAGTTGTGGAAGATTATGATCCCAGAAAAACCCAACAAGAGAAATAGTTATTCCACAAAACATATACTTTCAAGCAATACCTACTCGGAGATTATGCAGTATAGATTCACTCAAGTGGAATGGACCAGTTTAGTGTGACGTCACGTATTTACACATAAGATACTTACTGTTATTCGCTTCAAATTCTTGATAAATCAAATATCCACAAAAATCAAACAGCTTATATAGGAATCAAACACAAGAAAAGTTTGTTTGGATAATGCATGTAACATAACCCAACTTTTTCCAACAAAATTGACAGCTCTGACGTCAGCACTAAAATGATGTATTGTGGAGTTCTCAAAAAACTTACCGGTAAAACATCAGACGTATGAGTCATGTCGTCATCGCTCGCTGTACAGGAATAATTGAAATAAAATGTAGGAGGTAAATCAGCATTTATAACAGCACCCTCCTTCACACTGAATGTACCATATTTCTTATCCACCTCTATCCAATCGAATTTTGTATCATCAGCCCTGAAATTCAAGTATCTTTTCATACTACCGGACGTGATTTAGGCAAAATCAGGAATTTGGTGCAAATTACGATCTGTCATTGGATGCTGTCAATTGTAGGTGGGTTTGAAACAAAGACAAATTAAAAATAAAGACACTGTTTGAATCATTGGCGATCTTGACCACCAAATTTTTTGTAATAATAATAATAATATCTTTATTTTCCAGTCGACATGTTTACCATGTATAGGAATAGTCAGTATTTACAAATACACAGGATACAAATATACATTACAAGTATATACAAATCTTATCTATTTATAAAATAAATAAGAATATACTAAGTACATAACCTAGATCGTGATACCAGATGCTTGGTATTCAGCTAGTGTATATGGGCATTTTTCAATTAAGAAATTTCTCAGACTAGACCTGAAAAGTGTTAAGCTTGAGGCCTTCTTAAGCTCATGGGGGAGGCTATTAAAAATTTTGAGACCCAAATATGACGGGGAGTTAGAACTAACTTTATATTTACAGAAGGGAATATAAAATTCTTTGGTTCGTCTAGTTTGAATACCATGAATGTCCTCATTCAGAATAAAGTCATTTTTGTTGATGAACACAAATAGACACAATTCATAGATGTAAAGGCTTGTGACAGTGAAAAGTCCATATTGGGGAAAGATACCTCTGCATGAATGGGTGCTTGGTACATTTGCTATGATTCTCAGAATTTTTTTTGGGCAACAAAAACGTCCTGTGATAATGTCGATCCACCCCATAAGAGAATACCATAACGTATTCTAGATGCGACTTGAGCATGATATAACATCATAAGCTGTTTATCAGTAAGTACTTCTCTGAGTTGTCGAAACATGTAACCAAGAGAGTTTAACTTTCCAACCAGGCTATTGCAGTGGAATTTCCAGGTCAGACATTCATCGAATGTGATGCCCAGAAAAGTAGTTTTAGCTATGGCACTTAAATTGTTATTGTTAATTGTAACATTCAGATCAGGAATCTTTTTCTGCATGTTATGGTATCTTATAATATGAGTTTTTTGTGTATTAAAATAGAGGGAGTTTGCACTACACCATGAATCTATTTTATTCAGTAGTTGTACACAATTTTCTGTGAGAGCATGATCTTCTTTGTTTGATATGTATTGATGTGTCATCAGAGTATAAGACAAAGGAGGCATTGGAAGCCACAGTATCAATCTCGTTTATATAAAAGAGAAACAATATGGGTCCCAGCACGGAACCCTGTGGGACTCCTTGATTTATGTTTAGACAGCTTGAGTTCACACGGCCAGTCGCGCATGGAGGCGCTGCCCGCAATCGACAGACGACTGATTACATGATACTTTTCTAATTTCGACATTCGTCAGAAAATGACTAACCACGTAATAATTTCAGAATAATTCTACTGTTATTGTCATCGAAAAATTAATGATAGAAATTATACTATGGACTTGAATTCGGAACCCAATGTCGAAAATAGAATGTTTTGTTATTCGAGTTGACGCTGAAATTCCTGGAACTATTCTTTTACAAGGTAAAATATAAGCTGCTTTTCACAAACTGATATTCATTTCCATCCATCAATTGCAGAAATTTTTTCACAAACTAGTAACTATTTTCATCCATCAGTTTCCATTTCCTATCACCATTTGAGGAAGTACGAAGTACATGGTCTACTTGATTATCATCAAAATGGAGTATTTGTTATACCTACTCGTTCTACTTTGTACTAATAAATTAACAAAATTATTGAAGGTTTGTTGTAAATGTAATTTGTTTTTATTTTGGTTGATTTGATGATAAGACTGAAGAATATTTGAATTTTGTCTGTAGTTGTACCTTGTCCTAGATAAAATAAAATGTGTTTATTCTTGTTTTATAAGAACTTTAATTTTGTTCTTGGTATCATGAAAGAAAGATTTATTTTGAAACATTATTTTAACCACGAACTAACATTCTACGAAATGTGATCGATTTGCCATTCCTGTTTCATATGATACAACCATTCATATGAAATACAGGAATGGCAAATCGACCACTTATAAAATATAAACGATATCTACCATATAAAAGTAATACATTTAAAAAACCCGCCTTATCTCAATCGGTAACTGAAGAGAAATCTGTTTTACCAACTGCACTAACTTAGTTCGGCCAGTTGCGAGATATGTCGCCACTGTCTAAACGTGGTGCCAACTTTTTCTGCAGGTTTGACAACTCTCCTTATTCTTAGTTTATCTATGGTTTAAATACATTGCTGAACGCGAGTAGAGTTTGGCCCTCCAATCCCTAACAATCCCAAATAATAATGCAACACCAAACTTAGGCCCTTAAACTCCTAACACATTTTTGTCGTTTCTTCTCCAACTTAGGGTACCACAAATCTTCAGAAACCCCGCCATATTAAATAAAGAATGTTTGTTGAACTCTGAGTCGCATGGGACTGAAATTTTTGCCTGAAATACTTGACAAAACAGCAATTTCTAGAAACAAATCTGCTTTCTTTCTTAAACCTAACATTATTCTTGTATTCCATATATAATTCACAAAATATATCTTTCCTGACAGTTACTGGTCGCAAAATGACACAGAACAAACAGGTTCCAGCTCAATTCAAGGTCATTCATGTTTGGACCCCTATAAAGTTAGCAGAGCTGTTGTGGCTGTTCGTTATTTTTTTAATAGCTTAACCTTAACTATACTGAGCGTTATTAGTCTAATGACCCATAACTGGACAACCTCCCAGAGCGGCTTGAGAAGTTATCTCACCCATAATGTAATGAAGAATTTGACAGTACAGTCCCAAGTAGCACACAGAGGTCATAATTCGGTTGTACAGACGTCTACTAGACCTTTCGCAAAAGTCCATGACTTATGTCTTGTAATATGCTAAGACGTCACTATGTATGCCAATACGACAAAAAGGCACACTCTTGCGACGTCACATCGACGTTATAAAGTAGTGGTAATGACTTGCCAATATGGACTTATATAAGCCAGTCGCAAAAGGGTCGTTCTGTGGTCTTAGTGTAGTCATTATATCATTATGCATGAAGGTAATAATCTTTCTAATATAGTATTACAATATGTATACCATATCAAAAGATTTCATATAATATCAATATAATATATAAGTCAGCCTTCCTTTACATCTTCATGATACTCTGTGGTAATGTCCTATATCCACTATATATACTAACAACAAATGGCCGTGATAGTTATCGAGATAAAAATGATTTTCATTTATGTGTCTTTAAGAATTGTTCTGAAACTCTAGTGACCAAGCAAATCCATTTTTACGATCAAAATCCAATTCTACTCACTTAAAATTCATGCGCCTCGAAAATGAAGAGAAATAAATATTTATTTTCATTTTAGAAAAAATATATTTCATAAATTTTTCTCATTAATCGTTGAAATATGTAGACCATATTACGAAAGATACTTGATTAGCACATCTCCAATGATTTTTAAATTGATATAACACCCAGGGTCCCATATTTTTTATTTAAAATATTTTTGTTCCAATATGGCTACCAGAATGATGTTATCAATCAATCAAAAAACATGGATGCCGTCCTTCTAGTGTCAAAAAGTTGTAATTACTCCGGTATGTACTATCATATCAGTTTACGAGTGTCTCAAAGACATCGCAATATCTTACATAAAAAAGTTGTAATGTAGTCGCTGTGACCACAAGTAGCAAGTTTTGTTGTACTAACGTCGTAACGCTATCAAAACAGAAAAAGATATACACTGAGTGCATAAGCATTCCGCTAGCTCCGCCGAATGGAAAACGCTAGAATAACTGACATTTACAATAGAGGTTATGTTGATGTTGAACAGTTATATTTAAATATTTTTTATTTATCACTCGAAGTGCACATACATTTTATTTATGTCTTTCCTTGTTGTGAAAACAATTGAAGGGACTGGATGAACTTCATTTTTTTGCAGTGTCCCGATAGACTGATTAATTATTGCAGATGTTAATTTTGGGGTAGGCACTCCTTCCTCTTTATATTTTTTAAAAAATTTTCTATACGCTCCAGTTCTCTTGTAAGGCAGATTTGATTTTTGTTTTGGCATTTTAATCATTCATACCGAACTGAATATTCTACATACATAACACAAATACCTATCCAACAAAAATAACATAACCAACAAAAATAATCTAACCATAGATATAGTATTTCTAATCCCAATTGGACCGACATAAAAAGTTTCAAGAAGGAATTATCTTCCACACGACAGAACTTTTTTCCCATTTCCCATTTGCCGGGCAGTGCATATGAACACTCCTCGTAGTACTCTTATTTTTATTGCCGTTCTAATTAGGATTAGAATAACTATACATAATGTAATCATTACGACCAAAGTTCATCAATTGATAAAACTACATTACATGAGTACAATATGTAGTCGTAGAAACGTTTCAAAAATCTATTCATTAGAACCACATATGTTCATTGTTATAATAACCTCACAGCAACTGCTCTTAAGTTCTACTTAACGACACATACAATTTATTTACACAGTAATATTCTCCACAGTACAACTTCATCTCGAGAATTCTTCATTGTACTATCGTTATATCTACTACACGACGTCATGGTAACGCCTGAAGGTTATAAAACGCACATTAACTTTTTGGTTCTAAAACATTACAAATTTAAGACGGTATAAGAAGTCATTATGTTAATTTTATGACTGTGCTACTTGGGGTTACAAATCTCAGATAGTTCAGAAACAATAATAACTTAGGACTTGTAATATATATATATATATATATATATATATATATATTTTCTAAAATATAAAAACAACAATTGATACTCCTGGTATAATTTACGAATAAACATGTATAGATAGTCAAAATGAATTTGAATCTAAAATATACTTGAATGAGAAGCAAATATGGAATACCTAATAAAATAACTGTTCTTTAGTTATTTTGGCGGTTGCTAACATTTCTACTTTTGACAAATCAATAATTGACTCTACTTATGAAATAAGCATAACTTATTTACTGCAAAAAAAAAATTTTTTTCAACGCGTTGTCAGTCAGTTGTTTTGGATATTCATGTTCAGGGTGACTCTCATAAAAAGTAGTATCATCGCCATCGTGGGCCATTACAGAGCCACTTGCTCGAAAATCGAAAAAACCTAGCTCAATATTTGTCGTTAATTTGTCGCGCTTTTAGTTATTTTAGAGGGGGTGGCTATGCTAACTTGATATAAAGTGAAAGTCGAATTTCAGAAATATTGTTATTGATATTTGTCGTATAATTTTCGAAATCCATTGATCATAACAAAAGTGCACTAAAATAGTTTTTAAAGAAAATATACGTTTTTTATGGATATTTCCTGGTGTCCCTGAAAATGTCGAGTACTTGGCAACAGCACATTCATATAATTCATCTGATTTGTGCATTTTACCTATGTATTACAATTTTGAATTCGAATTCTCTACCCGTTGAATAAATAAATAAAAATAAAAAATATATATGAAAAAACCTTATTACAGAAAAGTTAAGTTGAATAACTAAATTCTTAATAAAGTCAACTCAAATAAGAACTGTGGTCCTTGAATGAGAAATTGTATTACTATGATGGTTATATTGAATTATTGAAAATATTTGAATATTGTTATCGTATGAGCTACTACTAAGAGTCTACTTTCCTGCCTCATCTATCATGTCGGCTACTGCCGGAGCACAAGATCGCGCAAGGAGGAACAAGAAACCAATACCAGGGGACTGAAAGCTTGATACGGAAATAAAGAGTCGAAAGGATTAGATATACCATGAACAAATTCCATCTATGCAAATTCCCTGGCTTGGATGAAATTTACCCGATTCTATTGCAGCAAGGACTTAGATGTGCTCATACCACATTCATGCAAAATCCTCAGAGCCTGTTTGGCCTGCCAGAAGGTGAGACTAGTAGATCATTTCAGTCGTGAGGGCTTGCGTATCGGCTGGGGCCTCATTAACATATATTTAGCAAAATCGGATCACTCACGTGCAATTATAGGTAACTGTATTCGTAACATCGAGATCAACTGCCACTATAGATCCAACGGATGTTCCAATGTCAGCATTTTCTTCCACTGTCCTGTTTTCAGTGTTCGAATTATTCGGGAAATACGGCGTATTGTCATTGATATCTATTATGCTGATAAGTATCAGGGCTGCAAAAAAAAATACATGATGAGCTCAATCGATTCATGTTTTAGTCCGTCTCAAGTATTTTTATATGAAAATTTGTATAGGGGATTTTTGGTTAGCTCAATACATTCAAAATATTTGTACCGGAAGTTACTATAAACTTTTCAATGCCAAATATCACTTGCGAATAGCTCCTGAAATTCGCACTCTTCAGAAAATGTGTAATTACTTTTTTGTCGATATAAATATTGATCACATAAAAGGATGAAATTAATTTTTTGGATGGTGGGTTATTTGAAAGAAAAAACTGAAACGAATCGAAAAATAATTTAATATGGAATAGTTCAAGGAATGGGTTTAACGCAGTATTGCATGGAAACGCATTATTTCTGCGAATATAACCTATAATTCATTATCTCCTTGGCTTCCATTATACGACCATCAAGAACCCATCCAACATTTTCAGCAGGACTTTAACTGACAAAATATAGTTATTACCACCGGTTGAGACGGAAGTAGGAATTTGTAGGATAAGTTAAAAAAAAGTATACGTTATATGCAATATTGCGTTGAGGATCAATTCCATATCCCATTTTTGAAAAACGTGGAGCATATCAGTAGCTTTATCTTCCTCAAACTCTCCTGTATGGGTCATTTTTCGTTTTATTTCTATTTTTGTTTATATTTTCAAAAATACTCATTTTTCTTTAAAATGGAATTTTGATACTTCTTTTCAAGGGGAGGGGGCGAAGAAAATTCTTTATGGACACCTTACAGTTGTAAGGTAGTGTGGGAGTCCCTGAGTTCTGGGGCCTGTACACCTTTTGTACCTCTGAGTTCCCATTTAGTACCTCTGAGTTCCCATTTTGTACCTCTGAGTTCCCATTTTGTACCTCTGAGTTCCTAAAAACTCCATCCAGCAGGCTGGTGTGATGACACTTGTGCTTTCTGGCCATTATATCTCACCTCACTTTTACAGCACCTATTCCAGTAATTTCGTGCCTTGAACAAGTTTCTACAAGTCCATTACTGAGTGTATGCTGTACAGTTTCGGTTCACTAATTGGTTGCCCGAAAATTGACTGTTTTCTGCGATCCAAGGCTCCGCAGTTGCACAGTATGTCTGATACTGTTGCTGGTTCACCGTATAATCTGCATGTAAGGTCGCCATTGAACAGTCCCATTTGATTAAGGTGCTCTTTTGCTGGAAAATGTCCAGTTATGAGCCCTGTAATGATTTTCAGTTGTTCCTTGTTAACAGGTCTGCTGTTTTTTTTCCGGCACTGGCCTTTGATGTAGTTTTTCCTGTGTCTGTTTCCTGGAATATTATTCCAGTATTATTTGTCCAGTCTTTTACAGACGCTCGTGCCATCCGCTTTGGTACTCCGAGGGTCTGTCTTGGAACTGGTTCGTTTTCCAATCTTGTTCTAGCGAGTTCGTCGGCTTTTTCATTCCATCCTTGATGTCGTGGTACCCAAATCAGCTTGGCACGGTTTTGTTCTGCCAGTATTGTCAGTTCCTCTTTGCAGGTCCATACCAGTTGGGGCGTCACTTCCTGACTGCTCGAGCCTTGAGTGCCGCTTGGGTGTCTGAGAGAAAGTGGATCGGCTCCTCTATTATTGCTCTCCTGTTGTTTTCCTTCTCACATCGAAGAATTGCGTAGACCTCTGCCTGAAATACAGAAGTGTGATTACCCGGTGAGTAGCTGTACTCGGTTCTTGGGATTCCAGAAAACATTCCTGCTCCCGCACCATCCTCGATCTTCAACATGTCTGTGGACCGGATCTTGCCCAGTAGAATGGCGTTGAGTTCTGTCTTATTCCTACAGTTTTGTCCAGTATAGATACCTTGTATGACTTGTCAAAGGAGAATATCATTTCGCAATATGGTCTGATCTCAGGTCTAGCACGGTGCTCATGTGTCTTGTCCAATATTTATGTTGTCCAGTGTGTTCCTCAGTCTGAATGCACCTAACCTTGCCTCTCCTTGTATCACCGAGTGAAGGGGAGGCAATCCCAAGAGTATCCATGGCTGCAGTTGGCGTTGATATCATTGCCCCTGTAATGCATACGCAGGCAAGTCTTTGCACCTTGCCTATTTTAGTTTTAGCGCTCCTTTGCTGTGTCTTCGGCCACCACACCAGGAAAACGTACGTTATGGCCGGTTTTATCACCATGTTGTACATCCAATGTACCATATGTGGTTTTAACCCCCATTTCTTTCCAAAAGAGCGTCTTACCACAATTCATGTGATCTGGTCCCTTTCATCAGAAGTTGGTTCCAGGTCAGTTTCGAGTTATTTGACCTCTCCCTTGCACTGTATAGTTTCTCGAAATTTTATGGGTCCTAGACCCCCAAGTTTTTGTCTTTGAGTGGTGGCTTACTATGATGGCTTTTTGAGGATTGATGGTCTGTCTATTTGGTTACCAAGTTTAGGGCCTCTTCATACGATTCCATACCGTGGTGTTGAATTTACCCTGTTCTAGGACAACTATGTCGTCAGCCTACCCAAGGGTTTTATGACATTTTTTTTAAGAGAGCCAATTAAGCCGTCCAAGACCAGATTTCACAGGCCTAGAGGAAAAACTCTTCACTGCGGGCATCCTCTGGCCTCCCGGGCCACTACAGTCTTATCCATTGAGGTGCGTACAGTTTTGTGCATAAAAAAGTCGTACAAGGTTTGTATGGTGTAAACCTGCCTATGATGTTCCAGATTTCATAAAAAAGTAGTACACGTACACATTTAACAAAAATTGTTTCAATTTTGACACTACTTGTCAAAGTCGATAAGAAGTTTAATTAAGATTGACAAGCCTGACTCACAATAGCCTTATAACTGCTGTATGACTTTTTTATGCACAGAACTGTACATAGTGCACCGCTTTCCGCTCAACCGCTTAAACTGCGGCAGTTGCAAAGAGTGAGGTGAACCCACGCGATTCTAGCTGGTGGTAGCTATAAAGCATCGCTCGCCGATTCGTCCGTTCAATTGACATCAAGGAGCAATTAGAAGACGATCTATTGGTTATTTTGTTGACAACAGATAATATTTCATAAAATAAAACAAGAAAAAAATTATTCATTCCGCTGAAAACGGCTTGCGCGGGTTAAAGCAGCTGAACTATGACCGCCCCAATAAGTATTCATACTTTTTTTTTCCGCCGCTCACCTGCCACGGTGAAGCGGTAAGCAGGAAGCGGTGTACTATGGACGTACCTTTAGGGTTGTGTGTATCATCCTGTTCCTTAGAATTAAGTTTATCTAGGCCATGCAAGATAAGATAAGATCTTTATTCACCATTATACAGTGACCGGCAGAAAGTATATTTTGACAAATGTCGATACATGCAATCGCTTATGCATCAAAAGAAACCCCAAAAGATGTTGTACAGTGCCGTTATCCTTTTCTTGTTTGGCGGAAAATTTAAAAAATTTAAAAATTATGTCTCAAAACACACTTATTTGGGAAAATATTGAAAAATGTTATTTGGAAAAGTTGTTTAAAACGACATTTTATAGCTATGTACAAGTTTGGAAAAAATCTGAAATGAAAAAATAAAAATCAATTTTTGCCATAAAAAAAATTTCAATTTGGAAAAATACATTTCTACAAAGAAACTCATTAGTAAAGCCCAAGAGTAATATTTTGAATAATATTTTGTGAAGATTCACCAGCTACTTCTATTTTATTCGAAGAAAATTTTAAATCTGTGGATTTGCCATGTGTTCAGCTGCTTCATAAGAGGTCACAGAAATATCTTCAGGACATTATAATCCCGATACTGTTTATTATTGACAAAGAACCATGCATGTATCTACAAATTTAAATCTGAATTTTTTATTATAATGTCCTGGAGATATTTCAGTGACCTCTTATGAAGCAGCTGAATACATGGCAAATCCATGGATTTCAATTTTTTTCCGAATAAAATAGAAGTAGCTTGCGAATATTTACAAAATATCATTTAAAATATTACTGTTGGCCTTACTAATGAGTTTCTTTGTCTAAAATGTATTTTTCCAAATTTTTATTTTTTTATCTTAGATTTTTTTCATAACTTGTACATAGCTATAAAACGTTCTGAACAACTTTTTCGAATAACATTTTTCGATATTTTCCCAACTAAGTGTGTTTTAAAACATAATTTTAATTTTTTTAAATTTCCCTCCAAACACGAAAATACGAACGGCACTGTACAACGTCTTTTGGGGTTGCTTTTGATGCAGAAGCGATTGCACATATCGATATTCGTCAAAATTTATTAATAAAAGAATTTCCCATATGATGCGTACTTTCTGCCGGTCACTGTATACATAATCGGTATATGAAAGCATGCATAGTAAACACACGATATCACAAGCGATTTGTTTTGGTACGTCAGCATTATGTGTAAATAGTTCAAAAATACATCCTTAATAATGAAAATATAAAATTAGTTTAAAAAGACAGAACGAAAATAAGGTACAGTACAATGTAAAGTCCTCTTCTGTGATAATATACAGATTTGTTTAGTTACTCTTAGCATGCGCACAAGAGAACTTCTTACATGACATTTATTTTACGTCCAAATATGAGTATAGATATCGCTAATTTCATACATAGGATCAGCAAGTAATAATTTTTTCAGTAAAAATTAAATTTGTTTAGAGAAAAAGTCCCTCCAATCCGCTGGTATGATATTGTATAAGGCAAGGTTCCTCGATTCATCTTCGTTGAAAGACCTGATGATTGAGCCTATAGAGGTGTTATTAAAAAGCTCTTTCTGTATCTAGAAAGGCCACTATTAATACCTCTTTATTTTCCATCGTGTTCTCCACTCTCTCTACTAACTTGTGGAGTGCTGCTTCTGTTGAGCAGCAGGTCCTGTATTGTTCTCGATGCAGTGGCCTTCCTACCAATTCACCGTCCCTTTTACGCCTTTCTACCAGATTCTCCAAAGTATTCAGTCCAAAGGACATGGAACTTATTGGTCTTAGGGACTTTGCTGTTTCTTGTCCAGTTTTTCCAGGTTTAGTATGAAGATTACCCTAATATTCCTCCATGGCTTTGTTTTATCCAAGAGCCGCTGCTTCTGAGTATTTCACAGGTCCTACTATGCAGTAGTTCTGTTCCCTTCTGCAATAGTACTAGGCAAAACCCGTCTGGTGCCCCTGGAGCTCTTTTTCAGAGCCTCCAGTCATCATTAGAAGGAGTCTGTACTATTTGAAAGTGAACCCCAAAGAGTCCCCTTATAGTTTCTTCTCCTATGGTGGTGTACTCTTCTTGTTAATTTTTAACAGAGTGTATTGGTTGATGTTTGTCCTTAGATTTAAATAAATAAATAAATAAAAAATTGTTTATTTCAAGTAAAAAATTATTTCAGTAAGTACTTAAGAAGCACAATAAATTTGAAAATTTGTGCGTGCTTCTATTCAAATAATATTGCATTTTTATATTATATTATGTTTATATTATATTATGTATCTAAACATATCAAGTTCATAACGTAAAAGGAATTATGTGTTGAAACAAAATGGTCAGTAACAAATGTGGTTGAATAAGACAATTACAGGAATATATGGTTAAAGTTAGTGCTTAAATCCATGGTTTTATATTTCTTTTTATCTTTGCAAATTTTACTGCTTTAGCTTCCTGTGGTAAGGAATTATAAATCTTTGGAGCCAGATATAATAAGGATCTCTTTACACTAGTATACAAAATTCTAGGTAACATACGTGCATGTTTACTTTTAGATCTAGTATTTATCTCTGATTGGTGATTAGTTATACTATCATTGATTTTGTTATTACACAATAATCTTATCACAGATTTAATATACAGTTGTTGAATTTGGAAGACATTGGCCTCATTAAATAAGTCTACAGATGGAAACCTTTTTGACTTAAATAAACATATTTTCAATAATGCTTTTTGAGTTACTTCCAATGGTAGTAAGAGGTTTTTGAAAGTAGCTCCCCATATGCAAATTCCATAATTTAGAACCGATTCTGCCAATGCATAATATATATTTATCAAAGATTTTTTTGACATCGAATTTCGCAATATGTAAAATTTGTGTAGTCATTTACGTAGTTTAATATTAACGTAGTTAATGTGTGTATCCCATTTTTATATTACAGTTACATTGATTGTAATTATCACAATCATATTCATGAATAACAATAGAATCAATATGTGGTAGACCAGATTTTCTCATAGAATAGCATACGAATTTTGTCTTATCAGTGTTAACTGTAAGTAAGCTACAATCTAACCAATGTTTTACAGTAGAAATAAGTTTTTCCGCTTTCTCAATTGCATCTTTCCAAGTATCAGCTTGAATAATAATACATGTATCATCCGCAAAGCATACCAGACAATCTCCAGTAACAACTGAAAAAATGCCATTCACATATATGGAAAATAATAAGGGCCCAAGGACAGTACCCTGTGGCACACCACATTCCACCAGACATGGTGGACTCAGAGCATCTCCAATTTTAACTTGTTGCTCACGTTTATCTAGGTAAGATGCGATTAGTTTATTTGGCAATTCAGAGATGCCCCAATTATCCATCCGTTCCAGTAGAATGTGGTGTGGCACAGTGTCGAAAGCCTTCGCAAGGTAGAAAAAAATGGTCATGCACTTTTTGTTTGAATTAAAGCTGGAGACTATCTGACTACTAACCTTTATGAGGGCATCCTCAGTACTACATGACTCTCTAAAACCAAATTGATTAGATGAAAGAAGTTTATTTTTATTTATGTAGTTAGTTAGACGAAGTTTAATGCATTTCTCAACAACTTTACTGACACTACTGGTCAGAGCGATTGGTCTATAATTTTGTAACCTATCCTTAGGTCCATTCTTATGTAGCGGTACTATTATTGTATTCTTGAGTGAGTTAGGAAAGATCCCTGTAGAAAAAATTAAATTTATGAGTAAAGTAAAGGCTGAATAAGGTATCTATGATATTGTTTTATTATCATATTTGAAATGTTATCCAGGGCGCAAGAGTTATTATTTTTGAGTTAACCTATAATAATTATCAATTCATTTTCATTAATATTGTCTAAAATAAGTTTTTGGTCTACCTTATTTAAATTGGTAACATTTTTGGGGTTTTTTTTTTTTTAAAATTTTTAAATTTTGGGTTTTTCATGTAAGTAATCTTTATTATCTTCCCAATAATCCTAGTAATACTTTGTTTGCCTTCAATTTCATTAGTAGTATGCTTTATAGCTTTCCAAGCTTGGCGAGGATCATTTTTATGTATTGTAAAAATATTTTTAAAATAGTTGGATTTGGCAGAGTTTAAAAGTTTGGTTAATATCTTCCTGTAATCATTATACATTTTTTTTGATACATCAAGAGGATAGACTGCTGATAATTTTTTTAGCTTGTGACGTTCTCTAATAGATGCCAGTAATCCTTTTGTTATCCAAAGTTTTATAATTCAATTTTTTTTTTTTTTCATTATTTATAAAGTTATTAGCACAAACATTCGGATCTGATTCTCCGATCTGTCAATTTTTCCAGGCTGAGACGAATCGCTAATTTTTGTTGATCTAGTTTTTTTGTATATTTTTTGGAATTACAAGTTTTGTTTTTGTTTAATGTTATATTCAGAAGAATGGAATGATGATCGGGGTATCCACCCCTTAAAATTATACCCTCAGATTTAAAATTAGATTTAACAAAAAAGTGATAAATACAGGAGCGACTACCACCAACTTCCCTGGTAGCACTATTTATTTTAGTAACATATCCATTTGAGATTAATGAACTTAAATTATTATTAGTAACAAAAGACTGTTTCATGAGATCAATTTGTATCACCCCAAAAAATTTCTATCTCATTTGAGGAAACCAAATTGTGTAAATATACATTTATAATATTAGTAAACAATTCTTGGCTTATACTATGACATCTGTATATACCACTAATGCCTATTTTTATATCATTTTTAATTAATAACATTCTTAAAACTTTTGCACTATTAATTGAAACAACCTCTGAATTGATAAGCAGGTTACTTTTGATATAAAAGATAAATCCATCACACTTATTTGATACACTTTCATTATAACACAATGTATATCCTGGAAGCTTCAGGTTGTTTAATTTGTATACCACATTATTAGTTTATGAGAGTGCGATAATATCGAACTCTTTATTAAGTGAAGATAGATATGAGGTCAAGTTCACAAAATTACAGCAAATGCTTCTAACATTGAGGTGAATAACGTTGAGATCATTTTCAGGGTTATTGAATAAGTTAGTTTCTTCAATTGAGTCATAAGTTTTTGCTTTATATTCTGGGAGATCGTCGAAAAGAGTGTTGAAAGCCATTTTTACAGTGTTAAATTACTAGTTTTTAAACAAAAAGATAGGAATTACTTTGTTGCTAGCAATAACTCTCGACATTAACTATTTATTTTGATTGCATTCTCACCTTCCTTGATACGGGCATAAACTATACCATTTCTACTCCAAACAAATTTGTAGCCAACTTTTTTAAGGTTATTAGCCTCATGTAAAATGTTCAAAGTTAAAAAGGTGAGTTGCTCGTTAACATATATTTTATCAACCCCATTTACTTTACATTTTTGGCCAGAAAGTTGGCCGGCGGCTATTTTCCTTTTCAAAATGCCTTTTTTAGGTTTAGATCATTTATTGTCACGAGAACCAATGGTCTTTGATCATTTTTAGTTTTGCTTAACTTAACCTCATTTATATCTTCTGCGTGTACTGAGTTGTCAATGGTTTTTAGGACCGAAAGTACATTTAATTTTATGCTATTCAAATCTTCATTACCATTTTTGCATAATCCAGCAATTGCCAGATGGTTTTTTATTTTTTGATACTCGATGCTATTAACGTAGCTCGTCATGTAACTAACATCCCGCTTGAGATCGACATTTTCAGCTCGCAACTCACCGACCATTTGATTCTTTGGAGTCTGCGCACTCCTGAGTACTTTCTATCTACTCACAGTACCTCCTCCAACAGTCTCTCATGGCTTTGTTTAGTGCCTTTTTGTAGCTGGTCAAGGCGTTCTTGTAGTCATTCCACCTTCCAGTTTCCTTGGCGTTGTTGAATTTTTTTCTCGTTTGTCTCCTTGATCTTGCAAGTTCGGCACTCCATCAGGGCACGTTCCTGGTGGAGTTCCTTGTGATGAGTGGACACTTGTTCTTGAACGCAGATATGTTGATACTAACGAAACAGTCTTTTGTACTATTTTCTGTATTTTAAGAGTTATTCGGAAAAATCGCAAAAACGACCGGAAATAACATATTTTCTAGTCTGGACCAGGCAACGCCTTTTTTTGAGGTATACTCGATGGGTTATCCTACTATCTGACAGAATGAAGCAGTCAAGTGCAAATTTTGATTCAGATATATTCAGGTCATCAAAATCAATATCAGTTATTTCACTTAATTGAGATAAAATTTTGCTTTGTTATATTTTCTCTTCTCTTTTTCCAGGAAATACTGATCCGTCAGCTTTTTGATTACTATATGATTAGCTTGTTTTTAATTTTCTTACATATAGTATAGAACTTGTTTCGTTTATGTCCTTTAAAATGCTGAGTTCAATTATCGATTGAAGTTACCTGTAACTTTCTTCGATTAACACTTTTAATAATTTTTTTTTTTTTTTATGGCGCCTTAATTATCCCTCATATTTTGCAAAAATCTGAAGTATACAGGGTATATATTCATGATCTATATACAGTGCGTCCATAAAGTAACGCATAAATTCATTATCAGCTAAATAAAAAATATTATAATTTTTTTTTTATTTTAATTTTTGGTTTTCAAATGATAATGGAATATACAGGGTGACCTACCTTCGAGTAATAACGTCAACACCGGTTTTTTAAATGGAACACCCCATTATTTTTTAATATGTGGAGTTACCTTGCTGAGCTGATTTCAAAAATCCATCACAAGTTGCGTCAAATTGGTACAGGCTGGCAACAATACCAAAATTATAGGTTATTTACAAAATAATAAATAAAGAATAAACGTAACACAAAAAATAAATAAAATTACGTTTTGTTATACAACTACTGTAATAAACTAATAAAAATTACGCCGTATATTTTTAACATTGTATCTAACCACTTTTATTAGTGATCTTTGCCCCTCGACTATACCAAATATTTTTATTGTTTGAAGATATTTTTTGCCATTTGTTTTTTGACGTTAAAAACTGTAATAAACATGAAAGTTCAATTGTGTATTGTTCAAAATAGGTGAGTTTACGTGAAATCTAATTTAAAATGAATGTGGAAAGCTGAATACACTTGTGTACAATTAAATGAGAGATTTTTTGTATAAGGTGTATATTTTCATAAATTTTCAAAGCAAGGATAATTATCCTTTGATCAACAATGTATTCATCTACTGTATTACTCCTACACCTGACTCGAAGCATTGAAGATGACAAAAAACTCTCATTTAATTTAAAATTATTATTTTAACACGATTTTTTTAAATGGAAGGATTCAAATTTCAATCATGATTGATGCGGATTCAACAAGAGGTATGCAGATTATTCCATGAAATGCACCCAGATCATGAACCTATTTCACAATCTACTGTAAGCAGAATATAGCGAAAATACAGAGAATCAGGACATGAGAGGGATGCACCAAAGCAAGATAGACCTACAGTTGATGAAAATATTCAACAAGACGTAATTTTGTCTGCAGTTGAAAATTCGCACTGCAGTGCAGACTATCTAGGGATTTGGATATTGGAAAGTCTTCAGTAACGAATAATTTTAAAAAGATAAAATACCATCCATGAATTGGCTGAAGATGACTTTGACCGAAGAACTGAATTCTGCGAGTATATGATGGACCAAAATAATAGAAATCACAATTTAATCCCTAACGTTTTATTTTCAGACGAGGTAACGTTTTATTTGAACGGGCATGTTAATCGGCAAAACACGTACCCGTTATTGGTCTGATGAAAATCCACACTGGATGCAAGAATACCATATGCAACGACCACAAAAGATCAATGTGTGGGCTGGTATTGTGAGAAATACAATTATTGGTCCATATTTTTTTGATGAAAATTTGCAATGCATCTTTTTTTTTCAAAATACACTAATTCCTGATTTAACCCAGCTTTTTCCTGATATTCAAATAGCCAACAATTTAGATTGCAGAATCTGGTTTCTACAGGATGACGCACCACCATATTTTGCTGTAACTGTGCGCGAGTTTTTAAACAGAACTTTTTCAGATCGGTGGATAGGAAGAAGGCAGTGGGATCACCTGATCTTAGCCCATCATACTTTTTTATGGGGTTTATTTGAAATCTAATGTCTATACTAACAGACCTGGCAATATCCGTGACCTAAAAGAGCGAATCAGAATATAATATCCGCTGTGCTAGAAAAATGTCAGAGAAGTTAATGCCCGAGTAGGCGATGGTCTAGCGGTCAATGAAGAACAATTTGAACATTTACTGTGAATTTTCTTACGTTTGTTTTTGGTGGTGTATCCAGTAGCTGCATTACAACGTAATTTCAATTAATAATTTTTATTACGTTTATTCTGTATTTATTAGTTTGTAAAAATACAGTGACATATAACTTTACTTTAATTTCAAAACACCTTTTGTATTGTTGCCCACCCTGTACCAATTTGACACAACTTGTGATACATTTTTGGAATCAGCTTAGCGAAGTAACTCCGGAAATAAAAAAAAAACGGCGGTGACGTCATTACTCGAAGATAGGTCACCATGTATATTAAATTATTATTTAAAAAAACAGCAACTCTCATGATTCTTATTTAAATTCATGAATCCTACCCTATACCCAAATGAGTCTTTTGAATTATTCCAGTTTTTCTAGAACAAGCGACAAATGCAGCCTATAAAACATACGCCATTTCCATGTGACTAAAAACAAATTGTGATATGCAGTGACTGAATCATGAATATTGAAAGTTGAACGGATCACTCACCATTATCACATCCACTGAATAATTTACAGGGTGCGCAAAAAAGTGGGTCCAGCATGTGAATGAAAAACATTGAAAATATCAATTTTTTCAAATGGAAACCCCATTTTTTCTTCTTATGATTTAATTCTATTATGAATGAGCCCTAGTCCTAATTCACTTCCCCATACCAAAAATCCATAATTTCGGAGATATTCTATAATATTACTTAATTCTGCATATTAACTAGCTGAAATTTTTATTTTTCTAGTAAGCTTAGCATATCTACCGACAAATGACTCGTGTTGAGAATGATAATCAAGATTTCGTTAATTATTATTGATTTATGACAAATGAATTAACGTTATCGCGAGAACATGTGATACTTTTGCTAGAAGATATCCAGGAAAACTATCTCCAAGACAACACCCGAAGATCAATATTCAACCTTACGAACTATGGATCCTTCAAGAGGAAGATTATTAAAACTCAAATGGTGGTGGACAACAAAGGAAATGAAATTACAGTGCTTGGACACTTTGTAGCTTTTTCAGAAGCATCGTTGAAAGATGCTTCTCGAGATTTGGGATTGAATAAAATGTCCATGCAGATAATTTCGCAAAACACAATGGCATCCTTATTCTATAATTTAGTTCATGGCCTGAAGCTATCTGACTTTGTGTATCCATAGAATGTAGAAAAACAAAGATAATCTACAGGGTTGTTTTATTTTCAGGTGGACGATACCTAGAAATCCTCAGAAATCTCGATACTTATTATTTGGACGCCATAGAAAAATATGGTATCAACCTGATGGAGCACCCCCACATATTCGGCAGATGGTAAAAACCTATTTAGATGGAACTTTTTATGACCAATGGTTTGGAACCGACGGTCCGCAACTATGGCCACCGCAATATCCCGATTTAACTCCAATGGATTTTTCCATTTGGGGTTATATGAAAAATGAGCTATATTTCCATACGCCAACAACTGAAGATTTTCTCCGAAAAAATTTCTTAAATAAATGGCTTTTATGGCTGCTTCCGTTAGTGCCATATATTTAGTCTTTGTACTAGATAGAGCCAGTGTTCACTGTTTTCGGGACTCCCAGCTAACAGTTGCACCAGTCATTCTGAAAATATACCCTGTATATGATCGCCTATCTTGATTGCATGTTCTCCAATCAGCATCAGCAAAGCCAATCAAAGGATTTAAAGATGAGAGAGAAATCAGCTATTCCCTTCAAGTACCAAAGAACTCTCCTTGCTGCTTTCCAGTGCTGTGTGCCATAATTTTTGTTGATCTGACTCAACATACTCACTGTGTAGGCAATTTCAGGTACAGCCAAGTACATAAGAGAGCCGATCAATGACTGATACGGATATTGTTTCATCTCTTCCTTATTTGAATCTTCTGTTGAGGTGTTGATGAGGGCTTACAGTTTCCCATTCCAAATTTTTCAAGGATGATCTATATATAAACTTCCCCTGATATAACATAATTTTCTCATTTTCGATATCTTGGGTGAATTCAATACCTAGGCAGAAATTGATAGGACCTAAATCTTTCATTTCGAAAGATTTCGAAAGGTTCGTCTTCAGTTTGGTCATTTCTTCTAGGTTGTTGGTTGCAATTATGATATCATCGACATGTATAGCAACAAGAATAAAATTAATTTCGGTATTTGTACAACATACACATGGATCTGCTCCTAAGGGTTTCATTCCCATTATTCGTAGTTCATGATCTAGTTGCTTGTACCAGTGCCTCCCGGACTGACGTAGTCCATATAACGCTTTTCGAATCAAACATACTACTTGTTTCAACCCTTTTTTTGATGTTTTCACTATTTCAAACACTCCTTCGCGATTTTCTCCGATACTTTTTTTCACAATTTCTCCTAATAGTTCGGGTAGTTCCATAAATATTTCTTTTTATAATCCACCATTGGAATAGGCGGTTACCACGTCCATCTGATGCACGGTCAACCCTACTTCTGTTGACAAACCCATAATCAATCTTAACGAGCTTGCCATTACGACAAGGGTAAATGTTTCTTGGAAGTGCTGTCCATATTTTTGTGAATAATCCTTGGCAGATAGTAGCTTTTCTCCTTTCTAATTATCCAACGAACCTGTACTTGGTTCGAAAAACTAATATATTTCCAATAATTTTTCTATCTTCCGGTTTTTCAACAATTTCTCATGTTTTATTTTGTATTTGCCATTCTTTGGATTCAGGGCTCGACAAGACTTAATTCAAACTCAACGAATTAAAAGTCTGAGCTGCACCATCAAATTCTTCACTATCAGATGATTGCAAGTTTTCCGGAAGAAGTAATTCGCTTTCATTCGACTGTGATTTAATCGAATACTGCTTTCTTGGTCTTCTTCTACTTCCGGTTCGAATTAATCTTGGTCTTGCTTTTCCCCTAGTTGAAATTACATTTGTATTGAATTCAGTCTGTTATATTTCATTGTTTCTGTCATTCTTTTGACGATTGTTTTCTAACTCACTTTCTTCATTCTCAAATTATCCACTTACAGACTCTTCATGTCGAAATTCATTATCAGGTTCATGCCTCTCATTGGATTTTTCTATATCAATATCCTGCTCAATCGGAACTATCCTTTTATCAAATGTTACTTCCAAGAAATCTTCATAATTGTCCTTTCCACAGTATTGATTTATGAATTTCACGTCTCTGCCTATTTTAATTATCTCCGATTTTTTATCGAAAAGCCTTTAAAGCTTTTGCTTTATTCGAATATCCAACGAATATACATTCAGTCGATCTTTCTTCTTTTTCCTTTTGTAGGATTTTTATTCAGAACGAATGCCTTGCAACCGAAAATTTGGAAATGTGTTGCAGAGGGACATTTCTTGTTCCAGAGTAAAAAAGGAGTTTTGTCATAGATGGACTTTGTAATTTGCAGTTGATATCGCTTCTTCCCAGAAGAAAGGGGGTAATTTCTATTGTATTGAATTACATCTCGCCATTTCTATAAGAATTCTGTTTTTTCTCTCAGAAATACCATCTTGTTGTGGTGTAAGCGGAATAGAGAGTCTTCAGATACCATTCGTACTGAGGTAATTATCAAAACAACTATTACAAAATTCTGATCTATTGTCAGTTTGCAAAAAAATTATTTTCTCGCCTGTAGAATTCTCAGCTTGTACTTTATAATTTTGGAAAGTTTCAGAACGCTTGCTTTACTTTTCAGAAAATATACCTCGCACCATTTAGATTTATCGTCTCTAAAGGTAACTCAATATTTGGCTCCTCCCATACATCTAAGTAAATAATTTCTAAAACTTTTTCAGTTCTTCCCAAATTACCCGTTAGAAATTGGTTCTGTGTTTGTTTTGCCTTGATACATATTTCACAAGGTGATAATTTATAATTTTTTCCAGAATCTACTCCAAACACTAATTTATTTTTACATATTTCTTTAAAGCTAGACTCGTTCACATGTCCAAATTTCAAATGCCATTCTTCTATATTCGAATTTGAAATATCCGCACAATCAGAAATATAATTCAAATAATATAAATTACTATTTCGATTTGCTACAGCAACAACTTCCTTATTTCCTGACAAAATCAATGCATTTTCTTCTTAAAATGGACTTCATGACCTCTATTAGTTATTTTCGGGAGTTGGTAATTCGTCACGTGATTCGATTGCACAGCGAAAATTCTCAAAATCACCGGAAAACTATAGAACAACATTATTGCTAATAACTCCTGATTGATTGTGATATCCATTTCCTCCAATTTGTCTACAATTTTTTTTCCAGATACTCTCCAGGTAACATTATTCAGGGTGAATCTCTTGTTGCTTTTCTTGCAGTCCCCTTTCCAGTTTCTTCCAAATTTCCATCGAAGTTTTACACTTCTTGAGCTCTGACGGACTTATGCAAAGAATAAGATCGAATTTTGCTTCCCTATTGTCAATTTCCCAGTTCTCAGCTGCTTTTGATGATTCTAGATTTCCATTCACAACTTCTGCTTTGATTATAGATCCATTCACATAGCCCCAAAGATAATGTTTTCACCAAAACTACTTCTACTCGAAATTCCCAGGTGTCATAATAATTTTCACCCAAATATTCGATTTGCATGGTATTTCCATTCATTGTGACCCACAATATGTACTTATTCCAGGACAAATAGTTTCAGAATAGTCCTGGGCCCATAACCTGTTGTTTTTAATACACTTATATTCAGGAAAACGACAGAATATGTGTAACAAATTACAATTGTCAATCACTCACTTATTAAACAAAATCATGTGTAGGGTGAACTAATAAATCTTGAATCTCCAACAGTTTCTCGTTAACTTTCTGGACATTTTTTTTGCGCACCCTGTGATTTGGTGAGTGATCCGTTCAACTTTTGATATTCAAGATTCAGTCACTTCATATCACTAAAAATGATAATTCATATGAAAATGGCGTATAACTCCACTTGAATAACTCCAAAACGGTTTATTTTGGGCATAGTGTATGAATTTGAATCAGAATCATGAGAAGAGTCCAAAAATTTCACTAAATACAGGGTGTCCATATAAAAATAACAAAGATGTCGTCACTCCCGAAGAAACTGGAAATGACACAATAACAAAAATATTTTAGTTGAATTTTGAATGTTTTCTTCGTCGTCTCTACGAATTATCGGATTCATGCTACTTTTAGTACTCTTTATATAGATCGCGTTAACTCATGAAGATATACCCTGTATAAAGCTGCCGGACAAACAATTTTTGTAGTATTTCGTGTTTTTATCAAACGTATACTGGGTTGATTTGTTGAAAATATAAACAGGATGTTCATAAAATCAGATGTGGAATCATCTGCGACTGAAAGATAAACTTTAGTCACTATCTTCCATCGTCAAAATAACCTCTTGAGAATGTTTCCCTTTTCAACATGTATACTGGGTGTTTTTCAAGTATGTGTAGAAAATTTAGGAGCGCCATAATCCGCTGAAAAAGGTTTCTGAATGTCTGGTGATTCGGCGCTTGATAATTAGGGAATATTTCATCATAAATACCGTCTAGCCTCGTAGCAATTGCCTTCGGCAAGACCGTATACATAAATCATATTAGCCATTTCGCTATTCGTATATGCTGCCATTTGAAAAAGATTGAAACACAAATACAGAAAACAACTATACTGTCACAAGAACGGATTGAAATGACATTGCAAGTACTCACCTGAATGTTATTTATTTAAATAGGAAAAGAGTCTATGTAACAAAAAACAAGAATCAATTTTTGACTACATTCAAGTGTTGAATGTAGAAGACCATTGAATGGCGTATCTTTTCCGATATTTACTACTTAGAGGCGACTTACGAGCCCGACGGAAATAATTCAAATGCATCGATTGTTTCAAATCCCAATAACTCGAAAACAGTTGCTCGTAGCGACCTCTTCAAGGAATATACATTTTACACAAAAATGTTAGAAAACGATTTGTTCACTAGAAAACGTGATGCAGGTACGTACAAAAAAGTTATGACATTTCAAATGACTGAAAAGACATGTTCGTGGCGCCACCCTCACGAAAGAGATAAAGTAACATTAAATTTTATTTTGTCATTGAAAAACACTCCCAGATACCAAACTTTACTCGAACATCACAATTATTTTGAAATGTATTTACAAAATAAAAATAAGAATTCAACTTTGACACCCTGCAACTCAGAAATGAATAATTCGCGGACATATGTTTATAGGAACTTTTATTTTTATTTTGACGTCAGCAACATGCTCCTGAATTTTCTACTCGTACTTAAGAAACACCCTGTATATAATTGCAATTTTTGATATCAATTGAAAACGGACCCGTCGCAATGAAAAATATATTTCTTTGGTGGTCCGTAAATACTTATTTAAAAAATATCTTAGAATTTTTCGAATGATTGTGAATTGAAAAAAACTGTTATAGGCAATCGGAAAGTTGAAGAAACCGGAAACTGGGAAGTCAGTTGTCTCAGAAAACCAATAACATTAAGAAGATTGATTAACCTCCTTATTTCTATAATTGGTAGTAGAACTTCAATAATTCAGTGGCACCTCGAAGTTCCTTCTGAAATTTTCTCGGGTTAAGGTTTATTAAAGGCGTATCTCAAATTTTCTCCTCTTCAAGTATCCACGATATTGAGTAATTCCATGGAAATGAGGACGAGGGATAGTTCATTTTTGTCTAAAAGATGATGCTCTTCTTTCTATTAAAAGGAAATTTTATTTGATTAGTTATTTATCTTACCAGTAGTGTTTTTCTTGTCCAAAAACTTCGGATCAGTATTCAAATCAGTAACAATCAAGCTAAGGAATAAGGAGTCGAAGAGTTCAAAGTCGGGTGCCGCGATTTTCGTGGTTGCACTGTTGACCGTCAGAATCATTTGAATTTCACGACCAGTTCCTGTCTGGGAGACATCAAGGAATCTAAAAAAAATTGATTTACTGAAATTGTTTATAGAACAAACGATTCAGAGATGATAATATTCAAGCTATCAGAAGTCTAATAACTCCATAGAGAAAAATGCTGTATTCCAAGAACAACTGGGAGGCAGCATCCTTTTGCAAAATGGAAAAACAAAACTTGGTGACCAAGGTTTTGAATTTGATTATTTGATACATAACAAGGGGTATTCATTATTGTTCTGAGAGTTTTCGATTTAAACCTTTGGAATTTGATTCACTCGCGATTCTTCAAAATTCGAGACCATAAGTCCACATTGGTTTCAATATCTATTTATGAACGCACTAGTGAGAAATAAGATTTGGGCTCCAAGATCCAACAACAGTACTTAGTAGGTAGTCTGGATAGATTTGCCCAAATTCTTCATTTGTCAAACCAAAACTGTATAGTATTTACTGCTATCTTCATCTACATGTCCTGACTGACTCACTGACATACGATCAACACCCAGACCAAATTGCTGGACCCAAAAGAGCTGAAATTTAGACAGCGCATTCCTATGACGACCACTAAAGAAGGGTTTTTTGATATTTCATCCCTAAAGGGGTGAAAAGGAGGTGAGAATGGGGGGTGAAAGTTGAAGTACCGTTAGTTTTGAAGTTAGAGTAACAAAAATTGGTATTTGAGGTCTTTGTTTCAAATAAAGGCATACATGTTCCAGTGTTTTTAGAAATTCAACCTATGAAGGTTTGAAAAGGGGAGGGAAAGGGGGGAGGGGATTGTGTGTTAGTTTTCAAGTTAGAGCCATAAAAATTGGTATTTGAGATCTTTGTTATAAATAAAGACATACATGTTCCAGTGTTTTTGGATATTCAACCCCAAAGGGGAAAGGGGTTGGAAGGGTTTTGAAAATTGATATTTGAGGACTATGTTACAAATGAAAAATTTTTTCAACTCCAAAGGGGTGAAAGAAGAGGGTGATTTTTTTATGGGGGTTGGGTTAGTTTTCAAGTTAGGGTTATGACAGTTGGATATTGTCTCTGTTTAATACCCTATAGGGGTGAAAAGGGGTTGGTGAATTTGTAATAATCGTCACAAAGCCTTACTTTCTTTCGCTGTCAAATCAATTACACCACCCAAATGAGATAACGGAAAACGGAATAACAGAAAATGGGATTACGGAAAGCGGACAAAGCAACAGGCATAAGCTAGATGGAACTACGCAAAGAAACAAATGAAAAAAATACAAATTCTACGAGGATGAAGTCGCGGATACCAGCTAGTTTGTTGATAGAATTGCGGTATAGTTAGCATATGTAGCTAATGTGCTTAATAGCGAGGTTGGAATGCAGCAGTATACAGGGTGATATCTCACAATATTCTAATATGAATTGTCTGAATAAATATATGTCCGGAAATGCTTCGTTTTCAAGATACAGGGTGTTAAAGTTTTATTTTCGTTTTATTTAAATAACTTTCGAAATACTGACCTTAATTAAACAAAAATTGGTATTAAGAGGTTTTTTGAGGTGTCGAATTCGAACCTGATGTTATTATTGCGCTTACTCGTAGGGGGCGCCACCTTTTTCTTTTTTGAAGATTCATAACTTTTTTGAGCATACTTCTAGCACATTTTTCTGTAAAAAAAATCAATTTCTCTATCATATCTACGTAAAAAGCTACCCTTGTTACAAGTCGCTATAAGCAACTGTTTTCTAGATATTTGGACTTGAAAATTTCAAGTCGATTATATGATAATCGATGCGTGTTGAACTTATTACCATTATTTTGCATTTTTCACAAGAATGCTTAGGAAATGAATTTGACGTTTAAGTAAGTAGTTTTGGTAATTACATATTATGTAACAGTTAAACGTTTTGTTGAAGTTTCTGTAAGTTTTAAAACACTAATTTTGAAAAAATGGATTATTTAAACAATAATGCTCATTTAGCCGATATGCATTTTGTTTATGGCCTTGCAAAGGAGCGATTTCCTAATCGAGTACTGCCTTCAGCTCCAACATTTACCAGTCTCCACCGTCGTTTGGCAGAAACAGGTAGTTTTAAGAGGGCAGCTGATATTATTAGAAGACCACGAGCAGTCCGAACCCCAGAATTGGAAGAAGCTGTTTTGAACGCTCTCGAGGAGAATCCAGAAACTAGAACTTGAAATGATTTTAAACGACTACTCCCCGAATATACTCTGTGTTAGTGAAAGCTGGTTCAAATTAACAGATTGTGAAAGTTTCACGTTATCCAATTATAAGCTCATTTCTACCTTTTGCAGATCAGAATTCGTTAGAGGAGGGGTGTGTATTTTTGCTGATATTTCTCTTGATATTGAAGAAATATTAATTGAAACTAGTATTGAAAAAGACTTTGAAATATGTGCTGCATGCCTCAAGACATCTAATACATCACTTATTATTTTATCAGTTTACAGGGCACCTCAAAGTAATTTGAATAATTTCCTAGAGGCATTTGAAAAAACTATTGATTATTTGTATAGAGTTATCGTCAATATTGATATAATTGTCTGCGGAGATTTCAACATTGACCTGTTGAAGCCCAGTAATCTTCGATCGAAATTCTTGAATGAACAGTTCAATTTGAAACCACAAATAAATAAACCTAATCGTATTGCGGGTGATTCTGCGACTTGTATTGATAATATTTTTTCTAATGTAGCTTCATTACACACTGAGATCAAACATACCTTCCTGTCGGACCACACATTTCAGATAGCTACCTTCCATTACTCTTTTTACAAAAGAATGCAAATCTAATGAAAAGATGCTTTAGTAAGAATAATGTTGGAAGATTCAGAGTCTCACTCTCAGCAGTCGATTGGTCTGAGCTTTTTCGCATATCTGATATGATATGAAGTTTGGGTATTTTTATGACCAATTTATGTCACTTTTCAATGCGGTGTTTCCTAAACGAAAAGTGTCATGCAGTAATAAGAAAAATAAATCAAAATGGGTGCCTGAGGAAGTAAAAGAATTAAGTAGAATGCTAAATGAAATGTCAATTTTAGATAAATCAAATCAAAGTGAATTTTACCATAAAATTTTTTTAGAGCTTGAACAAATTTATCAAATAAAATTAAACCTTGCCAAACGAACCTCAAATGACCGTAGAATAGCTGTGGCGGACAACAAAGTAAAGGAATATTTGGAGATTGTAGACGATGTGGTAACTTGATTACTATCGTTTCGGACGTCCATCGTCTTAATGTATCTAAAAGGTTTTCACGACGTTTCAAATGCTTGTATCTGCAATCGTCTTCAGGTGAATACTGACAAGTTTAGGTGCTACTTAACAATTTATATGACTGTCGGCGCAATGATGCATGCAATTCCGCCATGTGCAGCGGTGCGTGTAATTTCGCGCGGTGTGGTGGTGCGTGTTACAGTTGCACCTAAAACAATACCTATCCTGGACATTGTGAGCTCTGTAGAGTCAACCAGCAGCAGAATGAATCCCATCCAGGCAGAAGAGTTCAGATGGAAAGTGAGAGAGACACTCGAGAAGGAGAGGAATCCCCGGAGTAACATCACTGCAGGGGAACAGAGGCACTAAAAATTCTACAAAAGGATTCATCCATAAAGATTTTTCCAGCCGATAAAGGAAACGTTACGGTTATCATGGATACCACAACATATGATGACAAGATAGAGTCGTTACTCCACACAGGAAACTATAAACTCTTGAAGAAGGATCTGACACCCACTATAGAAAGGAAGATCTTTAACACTCTGAGGAAATTCAAACACTTCATTCCAGACAACGAACGATCACATCTAACGCCACACTACAGCAAACCACCGCATCTCTACGGGCTTCCGAAAATCCACAAACCAGACATGCCACTGAGACCGATCACCAGCTCACGGAACTCACCAACCTACAAGTTATCGAAATACCTTCTACCGATACTACAACCCTTACAAGGAAATAGCAGTTCATACGTCAAGAATTCCAAGCACTTCGTTGACACCATCACAGATGTTGAACTTGGACCAGAAGATCGTTTCATCAGCTTCGACGTGGAGAGCCTTTACACCAATGTCCCTATAGAGAAATCTCTCAGTATCATCAAAAGAAAACTCGAAGAGGATGACCAGCTGCACGAGAGGACTGACCTTCCTACCCACGCAATATTGGAATCACTGCAGTGCTGCCTACAGAACTCATATTTCCAGGAAAAGGACCGATTCTTCTCTCAAGTCGACGTACTCCCGATGGGATCTTCCCTTTCTCCAATCATCGCCAACATATACATGGAGTGGTTCGAGGAATTGGCTATACGGGAAGCAGAATACAAACCAAAGCTGTGGTTGAGGTACGTGGATGACACCTTCATTGTATGGAATCACGGAGACGAACATCTCCAGGATTTCTTCTCAGGCATTAACAGAATCAGGGATTCGATCAAGTTCACGATGGAGATGGAAACCAACAGTGCCTTACCCTTCCTCGATGTGAACGTTGAGAGAATAGGCAATGAAATTCGCACCTCCGTCTACAGAAAGAAGACACATACGGGGCAGTACCTCAGTTACAGCTCCAACCATCCAAGTTCAACGAAGAGAGGGATCGTGAGAACATTGATGGAGAGAGCGACGCACATATGCAACGGCATGGAGTCACTAAATGCCAAATTAAACCACATCAGAGAGGACCTCCACCGGAATGGATATCCCAAGAAACTCCTAGAAGAAGTATTGAAACAACTCTGGAGAACGAAGACATCTGAAGAGCAACAACAAAGCACAGTGATCTGCCTTCCGTACATCAGAGGTGTCTCCGAGAAGATCATAAGGATCGGAAACAAGTTCAACATCAAGAGCTGCTTCCAATCCGGCAGTACTTTACGGAGTTTCCTGACCAAGACCAAACCTGACAACAAAAATGAAATCAGTAAGAATTGCATTTATGAAGTTCCATGAGAATGCGGAGATTCCTACATTGGAGAGACAAAGAGACCGTTATCGGTAAGATTGGATGAGCACAAGAAATGGACTCAACGTGGGGAAACATCAAAATCGGGAATCGCTGACCACGCCTGGACTGAGCACCATCGAGTTCTATGGGACGACGCAAGTGTTCTACATAGAGAGGAGCATTGGTTCAAGCGAAAGTTCAAAGAGGCCGCCTACATCGAAGCCAATAACGCCTTTAGTCAACCAAGCCTTGAGATCAAGAACGTATGGAAACCCCTGATTGCTCTTTCTGGCGGGCTGCAGAGGCGCGAAACTTCACGCACCACCACACCGCGCGAAATTACATGCACCGCTGCACATGGCGGAATTGCACGCATCATTGCGCCGACAGTCATATAAATTGGTAAGTAGCACCTAAACTTGTCAGTATTCACCTGAAGACGATTGCAGATAAAAGCATTCGAAACGTTGTGAAAACCTTTTAAATACATTAAGACGATGGACGTCCGAAATGATAGTAATCAAAGTATAGGAATGTTGAAATATAATTAAGGAACATCAGAATAAATCTGCAGGAGATGCTATCAGTTTAACTGATAGTATGGGATCCTGCATTAGCAACAGTCAAGAAGTGTCTAACCTATTTAGCAATCATTTTTCTAGTATTAGTTCTGGTCGCATCAAACCCTCATCAAGCAACATCAAACATATGAAATCCAAGGCTAACAGCATATACCTTTCTCCAACAACAAACTATGAAATTGAAGAAACCATAAAAAAAGTCCGTTGAAAAAGATCTGCAGGTGTCGATGAGATACCAGGGCATATACTATCGGCTATTGCTGATATTATCTCAGAACCGCTGAGTCACATTGTCAACCACAGCTTTCAGGTAGGCGTGTTCCCTGATGTCTTGAAAATATCAAAAATTCTACCAATTTATAAAGGCAAGGGTTCTCGTCAAGACTGTGGTAATTACCCTCCTATTGCCCTTCTGCGTCAGTTTGCAAAAGTTGGTGAATACTGCTACTATGTACGACTATACAAATATTTCGAAAATCTCAACCTATTTAGCTCAAGTCAGAATGGATTTAGTCAAAACAAATCCACTGGCATTGTCATTGATGTGCTATTAAAGCATGTAACTGATGCTCTTGACAGCAAACACAACACGTTGGAATTTTTTTATATGAGTAAGGCGTTTGATCTTGTTGACCATGATCTGTTATTATATAAATTAGAACTTTATGGTGTGAGAGGACCTGCATTGAATTGGATCGTAACTTACCTTGAAGGTCGTAGCCAAAGAGTATATCTGAATTATACCTTCTCAGATATTCGATATATCTCGACAGGCGTACCTCAGGGATCAGTACTCGGGCCCCTGCTGTTTATTTGTTTTATTAATGACCTTCCGACTTATTGCTCTGCTGCTTCTCTATCGATTGTATATGCAGATGATACCAATCTCGTTAAATCAGCTGATAGTATTCCCACTATGCTTTGTAATGCGCAGAATGCTACAAATCAACTCTCGGAGTGGTGTGATTTGAATGGACTAGTTCTCAATATAACCAAAACTCAAATGATTAATTTTGTAACAAAAAATTCTTCAATAGATAGCAGCTACCTAGTGAAGCTGAACAATACATCAATTCGGCAAGTCTCTGACACAAGATTTCTAGGAATCAATATTGATTCTAAACTCACCTGGAGCAATTATATTGAGTATATAAAACTCAGCTTGGTAAACACATATTTCTACTCCGTCAACTGAAAAACACACTCTCTCTTGAGGTCTTGAAACTGGTATATTTTAGTCTCATTCAGTCATTTATGTGCTATGAAATAATTCATTGGGGTGCTACATCCAAGGCACAAGAAATATTCGCCATTCAAAAAAAAGCAGTAAGGTTAATGATGGCGGTACCCCCGAGAGAACATTGCAAACCACTTTTTGTTAACATTGGTATAATGACTCTACCATGTTTGTTTATATACCACTGCATTGTATATGTGAGAAAAAATATTACTAATATTCCTACTTGTGGACACTCTCATGACTATAGTACTAGAAATAAATATAAACTACAACAACCATTCACTAGACTATCAGTGTCGCAGAATCATCCGGGATCGATTGGTGTCAGGCTCTATAATGCTCTTGACGGCAATATCAAATCTGCCCCTAGCTTACATTCCTTTAAAGCTAAGCTGAAAAACCATCTTGTGCTGAAAGCACACTACTACGTTGACAAATTTCTACAGAAATGAAATTTTCTCGCCAATTGTTTTAAAAATAGTTGCTTTTAACATGTCTTGTTAAGTATAGTGTGTGTTATTAATTGTACTTTGTGCATACTTTTTGTTTACAAATACTATTTTTCTTGTGTACAAATACTGCTTTTTGCTTCTGAAAGCCTAGTTTTAATGTTATGTTGATTGCTGTCTGTCTTTTTTTAAAGCTCATCTGACGTGTTACCTAAGCTAGTATGTTACAATGTAGGTTCCTATGTTGTAATTGAACACTTCTTCAACTAATAAATTGATTGATTGATTGAAACAAGTACAAGAATAATTGCTGAAGCTCTCAATTCTACTTAGTCCCACAGTTTGGAGAATTATCCACGATCAACAATTTTATCCATACCATATTCAAAAGGTACAAGCTCTTTTGCCACGAGACTTTCCCCAACGCATTACTATGTGTCAGTAGTTTTTGAGAAAATTGGCTGAAAATCCTCAATTTTTGAGATATGTACTCTTCACGGACGAGGCAAACTTCTCCCGAAATGCTATCACAAACTTTCATAACCATGTTTGGGCTCTGGAAAATCCGCACGCAGTTAGTGAAAGACATTATCAGTATCAATTTTCAGTAAATGTATGGGCGGCAATAATTGATAATTACTTGATAGGTCCTTTCTTTCTTCCGTTCCGACTGAATGGCGCAACTTACAGAGACTTTTTAGAAAATGAATTGCCGGGACTACTTCAGAATGTACCATTAGAAATTTGTATCCGCATGTGGTTTATGCATGATGGGCACCAAGGTCCCCAGATCTAAACCCGTTAGATTTTTTTTTTTGGGACATTTGAAGTCACTACTTTATAAAACTCCAGTAGCGAACAAGGAAGATCTAAGAAACCGAATAGTAGACGCCTGTGAAACAATAAGAAACACACCAATAATTTTTGAGCAGGTACGAGATTTAATGACTAACTGAATACCTGTATCTTCACTGGAGGTGGACACTTTGAACAATTTATTTGAATACAATTTAGTTTCCTTTATTTTATTGTATTCTACATATTCAAAATTTCTTGAAATGAAATGTTGATATTTCTTGCAAATTTTATTAAACAAATACAGATTTTGCACCCTTGATACAAAAATAGCTATTTTAAACGAGTAAAAATAAAACCAAAACTACTTACTTAAACGTCAGATTCATTTCCTGAACATTCTTGTGAAAAATGCAAAATAGTGGTAATAACTTCAACACGCATCAATTATCAAATATTCGACTTGAAATTTTCAAGTCCAAATATCTAGAAAACGGTTGCTCATAGCGACTTGTAACAGGGGTAATTTTTTTACGTAGATATGATAGAAGAATTGATTTTTCTACTGAAAAATGTGCTCAAAAAAGTTAAGAATCTTCAAAAAAGAAAAAGACTGTAGGTGGCGCCCCCTACGAGTAAGAGCAATAATAACATCGTGTTCAAATTCGACACCTCAAAAAACCTCTCAATGCCAATTTTCGTTTAATTAAGGTCAGTATTTCGAAAGTTATTTAAAAAAACCGAAAATAAAACTTCAACACCCTGTATCTTGGAAACGAAGAGTTTCCAGACATATACTTATTTGGACAATTCATATCAGAATATTGTGAGGAATCACCTCCTGAAATTTGTCAAAGTACTTTTGAATCACCCTGTATATCTGGTATAACAATAGTAAAATACCCTGTGGAACTACTTTTGAATCGAATGCAATTCTGTGGCGTCATTTTTATATCGTTCTTGGAAGTAGAAGTGTTAGATAGGACTGTAATAAATACCACATGGAATGGGTTGGGAGATACAAATTCGAACTTGGGTAAGAGACCCTGATGTCAGACCCTGTCGAAGGCCTGGAAGTCATCGAGGAATGCTGTTTATGTTTGATTAAATTGAAAAACATTCTCAAGATGTTCTGCAGACGTTTCTGTCTTTTCAATATTGTTCTTATTCCAGGTTCAGTTTACTTCTCTGATCAATATTGCAGTTTTACAAATGAAAATGTCTTCTAGAGCTGTTACCAACTGTGACACTATTCCTTCAATTAGTTTGATGAAACGCTTGGCTCAGTTTTATGAAGTGAAATATCCATTTGTTTTTGTGTTTCTTTTTCCTCCTCACAATTCCTTCCACAGGGCCCTCAAATGGAACGCCATAATGCAAGGTCGCCAGGGATATTGCGAGCAAGTCGAGCACGAGTCGATGACAGACAGCAAAATCAACTACCTGGTCGACTGTACTCTCCATTGGCATCTCTAGCTTACCCAACCGGCCCTCCGACGGGACACTATAACCGATCAACTGAAAATGGGCAAATTCTTTGCCTCCGGTTTGTAAGGAATCCGAGGCAAAGGCAATGTGTAGCTGGCGAAGGATTGGCTCACGCTCAATTGCTAGGATTATTTTTTCTCACCTCTCCACGGTTGAGAAAAGGGTGCCTCAGTTGATCGATTTTACGTCGGCAGGGGGTTCCTTGGAGCTATTCCATTACCCGATCCCAGACGGGAAAATGGAGTGTTTCATAAAGATATATATGGTTAAGGATCAGGCCAATGTTTGTCAACCCATTTGCGCTTAACTCGTTATATCAGAATTCGAAGCGTCCATTGTACCTGATCCACTCTGAATGGGAGATTTTTCATAGGAAAACAATCCATAGTCATTAAGGCGATACGTTAAAACTCGTCAGAGACTCGTATCAATTGACTGAATGATTTAAAAAATCAGTAACCGAAAATAAACCCTTTAATTTAGGTCAACTACAATCTAGTCAATGACGAACACTATGGTATTCAAATCAGAACATAGACATCGTTCGACAAGAGCACACGCTTCCCATTGATAATTTTGACGCTTACAAAGGCGGTAATATAGGTGAGAGGGTTCTAGTGGTTCTGGAAAGGCAAATATTGATCTCTCGTTACTGTTCAGCGAAAACGGCGCCAAATTTGGAAATGTCCACTCAAAATCCAAGCATGGATTCCTCGAAGAAGAGCTGAGTAGTGTGGAGGGAATCAGATATTTTCCTTACAGCGACAATGATGAAATCATCTCACCCAATGAGGCTCAGCCCAACTCTGTATTCATTTTCGACAATGTGGGTTGCGACAGACAACAGAAAAGTTCAAAATATTACTCAATGTGCAGACACAAAAACATCGATTCCGCCTATCTCTGTTCGGCTCATTTAAAAGCACCCTAACAGCTAATATAAACCGCAATAAGATTGTGAAGAACGTATATGGTGAACTTGACCAATTTGAAGAGGTATGTTTGGAATACTCGTTCAACAATCAATACGCCTTCTTAATAGTCTGTTATGCCCCGAGAATATTCATATATAAACATAACGCATATACGGAAAAAAATTGCCAATTCGAATATGAACAGTTATTTTAAAGAATAATCTATACTGAGAAGGTTGAAAAAATGCATCTAAACTAATCTCTTCCATATGGAGCTTGAAATCACATCATGAAGTAATTTAAAACGCCATCCAAGATATAAGGTTGAACAAAAATAATGACATTCTGGAAGTTGAACCGTCAACATTTACGGAAATGGCTTGCGTGTGAAACTAATTTTTTCAGATAATACAAACATAAAAATCTCAAATTTATGACGGTATAAAAAAAAACATGTGGAGGACTTCCGGTAAAGAATCATTAATTACTCCGCGAACAAAGAAAATTCAAAAAAATTAAGCTCATCTGAGTGAAAATAACGATCTCCATGTGTTTTAACCCTATATATACAGCTAATAAACATATTATAGGACGTAATAAATTGGGGTTCTCAATCTTCCCCAGAGTCTAACAGTATAAGTTAAAGATATAAAATCTTTCATCACTACCCGCTAATAGCCACGCATTAAAGACTTGAAAAACTGTCATCCTACCCTTCTTCGTGGGATACAGAATTAGAACATTGCGCAGTAAGCATCATCACTAGTGACCTATAAAACAGATTGAGAAATAACAATCATTCTTATTCCCGCAACCAAGCTCAGTCACCTACGTCAGTCTGTCAATTGATTATAAAGTCAGATTAAAATTCAGTTAACATAGAAATAATTGAAATGTTTACTTAACAGTGTTAGAAAATTATCGAAACGAGAAAAATATTTTATCTAGAATCATATTGAATCTTTTCCAACTATTATTAAACTGAATGGCATTTTTCAATTTTTTACGAAATCTCTATCCAATGTGAAAATGTTTTATATGAAATTTTAATTAACTTATTTGAGTATTCGTAATTTTTTTCAAAACAAAATTTAAATTAGCCTTGACTTTTGAACTACTCTATGGAATCTCCAGTTATCTGTATTATAAATAAAAACTAGGCTTCTATCACGGCGGAATACATTCCACAAGATTTTGATCTCTTGTTGTAATGCGAATCTATACCTAGAAATATTTCACAGTTTATTATTGAATCAAACTGATTTTATATCTATTTTTATAGTATGAGTAAAGACGTTCCACAGTATATATAAAGCATTTGACTTTCATAAATTGTAAAACTTTCTCACCATTGATTTGGAATGATACTTGTTCATTCACCATAGTTTTCTTAATTGTCTTAGATTGTTAAATTAATAAAAAAAATTATATACAGTGTGATTGGAAAAAGCTGAATTTATTTTGTAACTGGTTTAGACTGATTATTTTATCTGGAAAAATTGTAGTTTATCTTAAATTTATTTTGAAATTGTTAGATTCTTGAAATCTTAGTTCCTTTATACAGGGGCTTGGGAAAATTGTTACAACTTACTGTTAGTTGTAAAACCATTATTATTCGGATTTGATTATATTTTTGGAACATGTAATTAGTACTATGGAAGTACTAAATTTGTATCCATTAGAATGTCATACCCTACAGTGGGTATTTGTTGTGATGAAGTAATTTTTTTTTTAATATAGTTTGTTTTTATAAGTGCTTTGATTATTTGCATAGTATCCTTAACTAGATTGGTGAGGTACATAATTTGAACGTTCCAGCTCTCTAAAAATTTATAACATCTATATATTGGGAGGACGATATTTATCTGCCTCTCGATAAAAATCGCCAGTGAGTTTTTATAAATAATTCCCACCTAGTATAGTCCTTCATAAACTTGATAACAACTTCTCAACCTGAACCAAATAAAATTAAGTATGCTGGGCCGGTTCGTATCAATGGCTAGTCAGTTGTGCGATTTTTTTAACAACTGTCCCAGGTCATATCAATGGTGCAGGGGTGGTGTGTTCATTCATAACACCGTGTATATAGCCGGGTCATATCAATGATGTTGCAGGTGTGGGGTTTTTAAATGAATGAATGAAGACTTTTTCACTCTCCTTACAATTATTCTGCGTTACCAATATTTTTGTTTATATTCTGAAGGACTTCTTTTTGAGTGTTGTTCAAGATCACCACTTACAACTCATAGTATTCATTATATCATATTCAAACTCCACCATGATATTGTCAAGTATGAAAAATATTACCCGATATAAATATAGCAATCATTTCTTTTTCAAAATTCAGAATTAATTTATTAGACTTGAAGATGAAATTTAAACATAATTAATTCCAGAGTTGAAAATTCCATAGTTCATTTATTTATTAGTAATTCATCATTCAATGTCACATTTATTGAAATACAGTATTTCCTGCATATTCAAAGTGCATCACCGTTCATTAACCGGGTATCGGATTTCAATTCAATTCCTGAGTACTGAATTGCAAGAATGCTGATTCTGCAATAGGCAGCGCAATAAATCATGACACAATGATAATTTTAATATAAATTGAAGTGATTGTTTTTGGCTCGGTTCTTTTTATTGTGCCTGTTTATGCTGCCAGTCGATGATGACACATCTCCTTCCCTGGGTTTTTATTATAATGTAAGTGTTACTTTTATTTACTTCTTTTTCATATTGTTCACTTCACTATTTTTGTATTCACCATTGTGTTATTTTTTGCACTTTTATAATTTATTTTAAACCATAATAGTTTTCACTTCACTTCTTTATCTATACCAGGGTGGTCACAATCACAGAAGTAAAATGTTTTAACCTCTCGCAAGCCAAGCAAGATAATTAATGGGCACCCTAAACAGTTAGGGGGCCAGGGTTTCACAGGGTCACCCAGTGTTATCATTCAAATGTCAACAACTGATGATAATATGTTATCCACGAACAAAAACCTTGCTGATATTATGTTAAAATACATATATTTTTAATCGAAAAATTATGAACAATTAATATATTTTTGGAATTACGATAATCTACAAAAGGTATTTTCAAAATTAATTTGTATCAGTTTTGAGTTGGTTGAACAGTAGGTTCGACAAATATAAATATATTGACAAATATATAAAAAAACATTTACACTTTTCGTAAGATATTGTCCCTGAAAAGAGCGCAGAGCTCTACAGCGGGGACATACGGAAACATTAAGACTAGACACAACAATATTGAATAAGTTACTTTATTGATTGATTGGTGAAATAATTTCATCATTGAATATGGCTAATCCAGTTGAATATGCTCCCATCAGCAATGATGTTCTGTTTGTCGGCGAAAAAAAAAACTTAAATAGTATCTGATTGACATGAGCGAATGAACTTCATATGAAAGGAGCATACAGGCTAAAGAAAAGTTATTGATTCTCATTAATGGTAATCAGCTGCGATTTTTTATTTGTTTGTACATCTTAGAGAAAAACTTTACGAATAAAAGTTGTGGGGCTCTATCGAAAGACCTATAGTTTGCCGATATTGGTATGAAAATGAAAGATTGAGAATTTTTTTCACTGTATCAACAGCCGCCATTTTGAGACTACTGGATCGCTTACAACAGTATTAAAAATTATTTATGTGTCAAATTTTATTCTAATAGCTTGAAAAATGTGCCCTATATATAATAATAATAATATTTATTTTCATTAAATATACAGGCATGGACATGAATGATGAGAAAAAAAAATGAAAATAAATCGGAGATATCCCACAAAGAAAACTTGTTGTGGGCATTCCTAACCTATATATTAATATCTTGCCAATAAATCGAAGCAAATGAATAAATATATGCTGAATGAATGAAGTGAGTATAAAATATACAAATATATGAATTAAAAACATGTAAAATAAGTAAATCCAAACATGTAAAATGAGTAAATGTGAAGATGTTAAATGTTAAAGATGTGAAAATATAAAAATATGAATTAGAAAATGTACAAATGCAAAAATGTAGAAAAGTAAAGGTGTAAAAATATAAAAATGTAAAATTGTTAAAATGTAAAATTTAAAAATGTAAAAATGTAAGAATGTAATAATGAAAAATTTTAAAATTGTGTAAATGTAAAAATGTATAGATACAAAATGCCACTACTATAAATAAATATAAAGTAATCCAATAATAAATGAAAATCGATAAATATACAATAAAACACAATAACAAAGTAAAATACAGAAAATACAATAAACTATGTGCAAGAGAAATCATACGGAAATATTGATAATTTTCACCATGTTTTCTATAGACAAATCTTGCAACCAAACTTTAATTTTTTTTTGTAAAGAGAACTATTATTTATATCTCTGATGGTCTGTGGAACCTGACACAACAGTTTTGGGGCTGTGTAGTAGAATTACTTCTGACCAATCGTTTATGTAGTCTTTTCTATAAGAAACTTCTTCTTTTGTTTGTGTCTTGTGTTATGTTCATGTTTTATGTATTTTAATTCTTTTCTATTTTTATATTGTAAGCAGAGAATCTAATAAAAAATAAAGTTTTTCCAGTTCTAGAATTGGTATCTCTTTGAATAGTTTTTCTGCAGGATATGTACGTTCTTTATTGTAGATAATCTTCAAAAAGTATTTCTGCATTACATGCAATTGTTCTATATGACAGTTGTACACTCCTTCCCAGGCAGATATTCCATATTGAATATGAGATTCTACAAGTGAATGGTATAAAATTTTAAGTTCATGTATTTTGAGAAATTTTTTAAGATGCTTGAATTTGTACAGTATTGATCTTAGCTTTTTCAAAAGTTTATTCATGTGGATGTCCCATTTAAGGTGGTTATCAATTTCGATTCCAAGGAATGTAGCATACTTCACACATTGGATTGAATAAGTTGAATTTTCATCTTTTAATGTAATCTGATCAATATCGGGTTGGTTAGATTTATTGCAAGAAAGCGTTATACACTTTGTTTTTTCCAAGTTCAGTGTTAGATCCAGTTCGCTAAACCAATTTTTAATTTTTTTTAGGTTATGTTCCGCTTTGTTCTTAGCTTCCTCCCAAGTAGCAGCAGTAAAGAGAACTACGGTATCGTCTGCAAAAGATTATATATTTGCATCTGCTTCGAAACAGAGTACTCCGTTGATTTTTAATTTTTTTTAGGTTATGTTCCGCTTTGTTCTTAGCTTCCTCCCAAGTAGCAGCAGTAAAGAGAACTACGGTATCGTCTGCAAAAGATGATATATTTGCATCTGCTTCGAAACAGAGTACTCCGTTGAGTATATTAAAGAAAGCACTGGACCTAAAACTGTTCCTTGCGGTACACCAGTTAATAGTTTTTGAAGTTCACTTATTTCGTTTTCAATTTCTACATACTGTGTTCTATTATTAAGGTAGGATCTAAGTAACTCATGTACGATTCCTCTGATACCGAGGTCTTCCATAACATCCATTGATTTTTCATGGGTAACGGTGTCGAAGGCCTTTGCTATATCTAGAAAGACACCTATTGAACATTTTCCTTCGTCCAGTGATCGGTATATATTATTTGTTAAATGAACAATAGCATCTTTTTTCGATCTGAAACCGAATATATATATATATATATATATAAATTTACGTTTTTGTAAGATCCCATATGACCAACTTGAGGTAAAATCGAACTTTAACAAGCAGCACAAACAGGACATTTCTTAAGATACCTATAGACATTTTTACGAATTTTTGACCAGTAATATAATTCTAAGATACGATAAAGAAATATATTCCTGAATGCACATTCAGTTTCATTATTATGATAGAATTTGAATATTTTCGGTCGAAAGGCAGAAGGCACGACAATTTTCCAATCAGTTAGATTACTAACTAGATTATGGTGAGTAAATAAATGTTCATAAGAGGAATATGCTTCAGGGTTGTCCTTGATTTTCTTAATCAAAGAGGTATACTACGCATCAGGTTGAAAGGTAGAGACACCAATAACCGAAATTTCGGCAATAGAATAACGGGATAAGGCATCTGCTACTTCATTTAAGGAACCTTTGCCATGCTTAATAGTGTCGTTAAACTGAGAGAGTTTCACAGCCCATCTAGTCAAACGTCCAGAAGGGTTAGATACATTATGAAGAAAGATAAGGGAGGCATGGTCAGTTTCAATAGTGAACTCATCAGCGTTCAAAACTTTTCTATACAAAAAATGAGAGCTAACAGCTCCTTTTTGTTTAAAATGAATTTGTTCTTGTTCAAACCTTTACATTATCACTGTTGAATAAACACCAATAACATCATATGAAATATACACGTCAATTTCCTAACAAACTAAATGTTACACATAGTTTCAGGTTTTAGATATGGAACTATATCAATTGATCCAGGTAGAGTAGTACTTTACGATCTTACTACAAATCGCCATTAGCCTTTAACAAGACTAGATTTCCAAAATTTTGATGCTGAGAGCATGACGTCTAGGCGCATTTATGAAAGAGGCAAAAAGAAATATTGTTTCTATTGGCGCGCTTGATGGAAGTTGGAAACTCATTCAAGACCATTATTTCTGTTTTCTGGTCTTCCAGACATTCAATATTTCACAACTGGAATGAGGACAGTAAACCCTCTCATGTATTTATTCCTTGAGGATCAAAATCAAATAATTCAACCAGCAATGTTTACGATATGTTTGTTTTAGTCGATTTATTTTCTTGCACCTCATTTTCATGTTTTGACAACATTAATAGATTCTTAGATGAGGGAAGGCTTATTGATCCCGAAAAGTGCTCCGGAGCACTGCAGTGCAGCCTTTTCGTACAATGCTCGAAGCACTGAGCACTGGTTCAAGAAAGTGCTCGGGAGCACAGTGCTTACGAGCACAAAAATGCTTCAAGTGCTTTCATGAGTACTAAGCACAGTGCTTTGGCATAGCCCTGGTGACAGACAAACATGAAGTCTAGTTAAGTTCGAAAGAAATAATCAGAAATGAGAGTAATAGAGAATAATTTGAAAAACGTAAGGTCTAGTTCATGTTTTGATAAGAACTTAATATCTTCTCAAGGAGACTGAAAAAGTATTGAAGGATTTTTTTTTATCTACAGAAAAGTTATTCGAAAAAGACTGCGCATTTGTGAAGCCGCAGCCAAGTCTTCATTCTGGAGCATAATTGGTGACTAAAATAGATAACAGTGCCGTAAGTTATTCTATAATAAAGATATTCTATAATTAATTGTGTTGTGTCGAAATGGTCTCTTATAACACTGGTGACAGCAGCCCATTATTATTTGTATGTAATATTCATATTATAATATAACAGATAGATTGACTATTTTACGAAGGTGATTTGGGATGACATAAGTAAGTATGGAAAATTTTATATTATAAACACAGTTTTTGAAATAAAGCAATTATTAAAGAATGAAAAACAAAGTTGAATGTTTTACAATGATTTCAGCGTGGTGGTATTCTGAAAAACAGCATTTTTTTTATGAAAACAAACTTAATTGTCTTACACAATCAGCAATCACTCTATTTTACTGCCATATATTAAATTCTAAGGATTTTTGAGTATGAAACAGTTTTTTTAATTATCAAATGTTACTCACTCCATTTGTTGACGGATAGTTTCGTTGGTAGTATCTACACGACGAGAATTTTTCATGGCATAGGACTCGCTCCAATTGATTTCAACGGTTAAATTACCAGTGGTATCGATGTCTGATGCTGTTATGGTCGCATTCAGAACAGTTCCTTCAAGTTGATTTTCTTCAACACTGATGAGTTTGCCCTGAAACATTTTTTTATAGTTTACACTTGATAAACAGGATGAGTAATCACATTCATATATATAGACCACCAAATATAGCCCTAGTACTTTATTTTTATTGATATATGTGATAGTGCATATACTGGTTTTGGAGAATGTCTAGTAGCACATTAACCATACTTTTTGAAAAACTAAAATGAAAAGTAGGACATTTACTCCTATGCAATATCCTCTTATATGCTCCCACAGAATTGCTCTCCTGATCAACTTTTATCATTTGATTAGAATCGAGAAAATAAAATCTATTTTTCTTGTTCAAAGAAAACATTACCTAAATTTGACAAAAAAAGTGTCCATAATCACAAAATCATCAAGTTACAACATATATAACATATACATGATTGAATTGCTGATATAGTTTAAATAAAATTGTGTGTGATAAAATATTGTAAAGATTAAAATATAAGACAAATACTTGAGAACCCAAACACCCTAAGTACCTATTGATGAAAGTATCAAATTGTGATTTTTCATAACACATCATGAAAGTCGTTGAAAAGGAGTACTGTTGGAACTAATAATTTTATCAATAGTAATTTTGGACCAATACACTACAGAATTGTTATTTTAGATTATAATCATTTCGTGATTAAAGTGTCCTCTTCTTCGTTTTTTGAACGTTAGCCGTTGCCATATGTTTGAACTATCTAACGGTATAGTGGTATCTAATTTTAAAATAGGAATCGGGTGTTATTACAATTCAATACTAATAATAATAACAGTAATTAAGACCAATTGAATACTAAAATAGTTAGTTGAGGGTAATATTGAAAGTAATTGTCGTCATTATGCATGCGTCGGCTCGTCGTCTCATGGACCCACATAAACGTTCCATTATACCTGGTGTATTTCGGATAGCGACACATCCAGCAATGATTCGTTGACGAAGTTGTTCTTTGGTTTCTAATTGCACCGTATGAGCTAGGGCCTTCAAGTGACCCCACAAAAAAATCGATTGGATTTAAATCCGGGACCAGAGGCCAGAATTGATTTGGAACTTCAGCACCTCGACCAATCCATCGGTATCTAAATCGCTGATTTAAAAATTCACGAACTATCAAAGTGAAATAAGCTGGCGCTCCATCATGCATAAGCCATATTCTTTGTCTCAGTAAAAGTGGAATGTCTTCAAGTAATTCAGGGAAAATATTTTCAAGGAAATCATGATAAGAATTTCCATTAGGAGTCCCTGGAAAAAAGTGGGGACCAATCAAATAATCCCCAACAATACCAATCCACACATTCAATGAAAACTGGTGTTGAAACCTGGACTGAACTATTGCGTTAGGGTTTTCGTCACACCACACATGATTATTATGAAAGTTCATTATGGCGTTCTTTGAAAAATGTGCCCTTCAGTGAATAATATCTCTGCAGTAAATTGAGGGTTTTGTGCAATTTTCTGCAGTATCCATTGGCAAAATGTTACATGGGGAAGGAAGTCTCGGGGCAACAATGCATGGACACGCTATATGTGACAAGGACACAACTGATTTTGTTTGAGAATTAACCAAACTAATTTGTGATATACGTTCAGATTTTGGGCAATTTTTCTCGTGCTTGTCTGTGGATCTTCTTCGATTGCCTGAAAAACAGCTTCTTTAACTTCTGGTTTCCTAGTAGTCAACGGTCTGCCTGCCATCGGAGCTTTTTCATGGGATCCAGACTCCATAAGCCGATGAAAAGGGTTTCTGAATGTCTGATGATTAGGCGCATGATGATTGGAGAATCTTTCATTATAAATACGTTTAGCCTCGTAGCAATTGCCATCGGCAAGAATGTATACGTGAATCATATTAGCCATTTCACTATTCGTGAATGCTGCCATTTGAAATAGATTGGAACACAAATACAGAAAACAACTTAACTGTCACAAGAACGGATTGAAATGACATGACAAGTACTCAACTGAATGTTATTTATTTAATTCGGAAAAGAGTCCAAAAAAACTATGTAATAAAAAACAAGAATAATTTTTTTCCGATATTTACTACTTAGAGGCGATTATTTCAAATCCCAATAACTCGAAAACAGTTGCTCGCAGCGACCTCTACCAGAAATATGATTTTCACAGAAAAATGTTGGAAAAATAGAATTTTCTACTATAAAACGTGATACAGATACGTAGAAAAAAGTTATGACATTTCAAATGACTGAAAAGACATGTAGGTTGCTCGACCCCCACGAAAGAGACAAACTAACATCCAGATACCAAACTTCACTCGAATATCACAATTATTTTGAAATGTATTCACAAAAAAAAATAAGAATTCAACTTTGTCACCCTGCATCTCAGAAACGAATAACTTGTGGACATAAGTTTATAGGAACTTTTCTTCTTATTTTAACGTCAGCAACATCCTCTTGTTTTTTCTACACGTACTTAAGAAACACCCTGTCAACGGCTGTTTCTCAAACTATGCGAAATGTTTCACTTATAGATAGATAGATTTTATTGGGACCGATCTATTGGCGTCATACACGAAAATCAGAAAAAAAACATCAATATGATGAGAGGAATATAAATTCTTAATATTAGAGAAATTGGCAGAAACGAGTTGACAATCTTTCTATGTAACACAGCTCATATTCTAAAAGGGTGTAACAGACAGGATGAAGATTTTAGTATTTTCCACATGTAATTATTGAAAATATACATTTTTTATTTTATTAAACTAAAATTAGTAATATGAAAAATTGGTCTTACCGCATCAACGGTTGGAGCTTTATTGTTGACATCCCTCAAATTGATCGTTAGAGGAACTGTTGCAATATGTTCAACTTTATCTGTAGCCCTCACTTGAACAAAGACTGGGTTCACAGTGTCGTAATCGAAAGCATTTTTTGCGTTCACATATATTTTTCCGGTGTTGGAATCGATTCTGAGAACTCTTTGTGTGTAGGTGGAGCCAATCAAAGAGTGCCTGAAATAAATAGATATTCATTTATGAATCGGGCTTTCAAGGAGTTCTTGTAACTAAACAAAAGCTCTTAGGCCCTTCCTTGAAAATTTACACGCTTCCAAAAATTAGATTTTTTTTTTACTTGAAATTGCTGGAGAGTTGAAGAAATGGCATTTTCTACCAACTAAAAAACTACCTATGAATATTTTTTTAATTTTGTTGTGATTTTTCAAAGGGGTGAAACATGCAACCCCTATTCCATTTTTTAACAGAACTTTTTAACGAAACAAAATTTTCCAATTGAAAAATATGTGTTGAAAAGCAATAGTTTCCTGATAAAAAATAAAATGAAATATTGTGCATGAACGGATCTTCTGTAAATGAAATTGAAAAAATCTAGTAGGTGGCTGTCACGTTTTGTGCAAAGAAAACTTGTGTCTTCAATCGTAGTATTTTAAAATCTAAAAAATCTAGTAGATGGCTGTCAAGTCGCTTTGATTTCTATGTGTTAGTTGTTGAAACCTTTTATTGTTTTATTGTTGATAGTTTCATTTTATTTTATCACCCTATATATGTTTATAAAAAAAAATTTTGGATTAGACAATATAAAACTTTGTAAGACTGAAAATAAATTCCATTGGCATTCCTGACCATAAAGTACAAAGAACCAAAATTTATCGAAAAAGGCACCTTGAGTGAAATAAAATTACTTTGAACGATATCGAACGCCATCAAATCAATTGCGACACCGACTTCTAAAAGTCATAATAAGTTCATGGCCCGAAAGACTTTCCTTACTATGACGGAAATCTACAAGAATGGCCATTATTTTAAAAGCACTTTAAAAATATTTGTGCTCTTTGTGACTTCTTCAATGAAGAGATTATGCTAAAACTTCAGAAGAGTTTGAAGGGAGAAGCCAAATCTGCGGTAGCCGGGATGATGTTAACGGCAGACAACATCGATGGAAACTATGGAATTGAGATTTGGAAGACCAGAGTTTGTGATCGATGGACTCATAACCAAAGTCAGGAACATTCCATATCTCAAAGATTCGAGTTTCGAAAAACTAATACAATTCTCCAGCGAAATTAATGAGCATGCAGCCCAACCTTATTTAAAAGTTTATTAATTTTACAGAAAAGGGCAATAAGGTATATAGGGAACCTTAATCCAAGGGATTCCTGTAGAACCTTCTTCAAAAACCATAAAATTCTAACGGTAACTGCATTATTCATACTGGAATCCGTGTGTCTAATAAATAAACATATACTAAACTTTACTCCGTCTTCTTCCCACTATAACACCCGGAACAGCAGACACACTCTGAAACTCACAGTGCCAACTAAAAACCTCACCAGAGACTCAATATTTTTCAATGGTGGAAAATGTACAATCATTTACCTCTGTACATAAGATCTGCCAATATAAATGACTACCAATTCAGGAAGTTAGTCAAACAATTTCTATCTGATAGACCTTTTATACTTTGCAGGAATATTTTAACGAAAACTTTTAACTGACTCACTCATATTTTTATACTCTATTTACTTTTATATCGTCCATATTAACATTGTTTTTACTTTTTATTATCTTTTGTCTGTATTGATTTTTTTTACTCTATGTTATTCACTAACCAAGCTTTGTCAACAAGATTCTGTCTTATGATAATAAAGCATATTTATTATTATTAAATGGTGGCAATCATCAAAACCCTCAAGTCTTCAAGTCATCTTCAGAACCCTCAGCTACTGAAAGACCTCGTTAGGAAACTTCCCGATCATCTGAAACTGGAATGGAGTGAAAAAATGATGGTAGGTGAAGGAAAGCTTGATTTGGAAGATTTTTCCAAATGGGGAAATGGGGGGGGGGGAGATATTGCAAGAGCCTCTTGTTATATTAGTACTCCTTCAAACGCCGATCCTGACAAATTTGGACAGAAATATTTTCACAAAAATTCAGACAAGGTATACTTTGCCAATGTGGACATTCCTTCGAGAAAATGTTGCTACTGTGACCAAAAATATATGCCCAACTATGAAAAATGTTGGAAAACCGTAACGGCGAGAAAGCCTTGTGGAATCAACGGTTGTAAACTATCGCATCACCAACTTATGAATGAAGAAGATCTGCAAGACCTGCATTGTAACAGCAAACAAGATAGAAATCTGTAATCTACGTTGAGAAGCAATGTGAAGATAGTTCAGCTGAGAGTACTCACAGTGTTTTTACACGGGCCGAAGGGACCTCTCCAGATATTAGCACTTTGCGATGAAGCATCAAGTTACTCTGCTTGATGAGAGGATTGCCAAAACACTTGGACTGAAAGGCCCCATGGAATCTTTATGTCTATAATGGACAAATGACGTGACATCCTGGTAAAACGAGTCTATGAAAATTGACCTGAAGATATCGAAAGCAGGTTATCTTAATAAAGTTTTTACCATGGAAGGCACTCGAACGGTAAATAATCTATCATTGCCTCAGCAAAATGTCAAAATGACAGACATGTCAAAATTTGTTCATTTGAAAAATCTGCCAATCAGAGACATTCGTGATGAAAAACCAGTTATCTTGATTGGTCAGGATAACATTGATCTTATTATCGCTCGTCAGATACGGTGTGGTCCCGAAAATGCTCCACTAGCAAGTAAATGTGAATTGGGATGGGCCATCCATAGTGAGTCAAGAAAATTTACACGGTCGGAAAACAGATGAGGAACATCGTACCATGCACATTTGTGAACTAGGACCAGATGATAATTTACGAGAAATAGTGAGGAATTCATTTTCGGAGTACTAATCACACAATACAAGTTATCTCGAGAAAATGCTAGAGCATTGAAAATTATGGAAGAAGGAATCAGTAGATGGAAATAGATATGAGATTGGACTGTTGTGGCGAATCAACAACACAATAATACCCGAAAGCAAAATATGAGCCAGGCAAAGATTGAATTCTGTAGAGAGAAAATGTCGGACATTTCCTAGTTTCGGTGAGGAGTATTGTCAAAAAATCCAGTCATACGAAGAAAAAGGATATATTAGAAAACTGAGTAGGTGTTCGAGCTATTTCTCAAATTAATAACTTTTATCAGGCAAAGACTTTTTCAGAATGTTTTTATTGACAATTATATATCAAACTGACCAAGTACCTTCTATGTTTTTTTTTCTTCTTGACTCAGTTTTCTGATATATCCTTTTTTCTCATATGTTTCACTTTTTTCACAGTATTCTTCACGAAATGTTTCCTTCTGTAGACATTTTTTCTCGACACACTTCAATCTCTGCATTGCTCTAAATTTACTCTCTGGCAATTTTATGTCATTATTTTTCCTTAGTAGTTCTGTCTCATATCTCTCACCGATTCTTTTTGTCATTTTTTCCAAAATATTCAGAGCTCTGGTAATTTCATGGCTATGACGAGTTGATGTCACTAACACTCCAAAATGTTCTAGAAAACTATTTTCTGACCATTTCTTGTAGGATTTCATCAGGATCTTCCGTTTCACATATATGCAACGTGTGAGCTCAATCAATCAATCAAAAATATGCTTTATTGTCGAAGACATAAATCTTATTGACAAAACTTGTTCTACAAATACTAAAAATATAGATATTTTACAATTGTTTGTTAGATTCTAATAAAAGAAAATAACATTCATTTAAATATTCAACATAGGACATAAAATTAACAATAAGCATTAAGTACCCACAATATAGTTAAGAATTAATAAATATTTATAAAAACACACAAACAATCAAAAATACTATCTGTGTTACCACAAAGATAACACAGGGTAATTATAAAGTAAAAAATAAATATAATTGAATATCACATTGTCAAGATTAAAAAAACTAAGCACATTATTTATTTTAAAATAATTACATTATTTGGTTAAAAATAACTAGTCAATTAATCAAAATATCACATAAAAATGTATGTATGGTTGAATAATATATATTAAAAAATATTAAAATGTTAACTAATAGGACCAATTAGGTTTTTATTGAGGAAATCTGGAACTTTGTAAAATACTTCATCCATAAGAATGAGTTTCACCGATTTCCTGAATAAATGGAGGGATTCAATGGTTTTGATGCTGGCTGGAAGATGGTTATATAGTTTTGCAGCATTATAAATAATGGTGTTTTTTATCAAATTGGAAGCTGGAATGGATAGCCTTAGGTTGTTATTTTGGCGGAAGGAACCAGAAATGGTATCATATGTTGATTTATTTTTATGTACTAAACGTACCGATTCGAGAATGAAAAGAGATGGATTGGTGAGGAGTTTTTGCTTTCTGAAGAGTTCTTTACATGATACTCGAGGTCCAACCCCGCAGATATAGCGTACTGCACGTTTCTGGAGAGTGAATATTATGTTGAAGCACTGGTACCCCAAAAAATAATACCATACCTGACATGCGACTCAAATAAGGTATGGTAAACTACTTTTGCAGTTGTCTCACCCAATTCTCTTGAGATAACACGTAGAGCATAGCACCCTTTGGACAGCTTTTTACTAAGATGACGAACATGATCTTCAAATTTGAGTTTACAGTCTAAGTGAATCCCTAGAAAGGTGTTGAAATTATTAGATGAAATAATATCATTCCCTAGGGAAATATCCGGTATATCGCATTGAAATGATAAGAGATTCATTTTGTTAGTGTTGAATGAAAGCTGATTCGAGTTACACCACACTCTCACAGCGTTAATATCCCTAGACACTTTACTAAAAAGTTTGTTAGGGTTTTGATCATGCCACAGGACCGTTGTGTCGTCTGTGAAAATAGTGAATACACCTTTAGTCTTAATATTTGCAAGGTCATTAAAATATAACAAGAACAGGATATGTCCAAGCACAGAGCCCTGAGGTAAACCATGTTTAATAAAACCTATATTGGAAAAGCTGTTGGTCTTTACAATTTGCGTTCTTTGTGTTAAGTTAGACTCGAACCAGTAATGGCTTTGGCCTCTGAGCCCGTAATGGTGGAGCTTACGAAGCAATATTTGATGATTCACACAGTCAAATGCTTTTGACATATCACAAAATATTGCGGCGCTTGCGAATTTAGATTTGAGTATACATTTTTTAGAAAATGAAAAATTGCATCTCCAGTACTTTTGTTAGGTTGGAAACCGAATTGTTGAGGATGTAGAATTTTTTGGTGAGCCAAGAAGTCCATTAATCTAGTTTTTACCAATTTTTCGATAATTTTTCCCAGGGTTGGAATTAAAGAGATAGGTCGAAAATTTGATGGCTCGAAGGGGCCACCACCCTTATACAGGGGGATCACTATACTGGTTTTTAGGAAGTCGGGAAAAATTCCTCTGGTAAAAGAATCATTAATAAGGTGGACCAGCAGTTCACGAACGAAGATTGGCAAATTTTGGAAGATTTTTATTGAAATATTGTCAATGCCTCTGGATGTTTTGTTTTTTATATGATTTATTGTATCCATCAGTTCCTCGAGATTTGTCTCCTGTAATACAAATGTTTCGGAAGTGTAAAATTTATTCAGATAAAACAGTGGATCTGTAGCAGCTTCAATATTTTCAGAGAGTCTCTCGGATATAGAGCAATAGTATTCATTGAGTGTATAGGAAAGCTTGATTTGGAAGATTTTTCCAAATGAGGGGGGGGGAGATATTGCAAGAGCCTCTTGTTATATTAGTACTCCTTCAAACGCCGATCCTGACAAATTTGGACAGAAATATTTTCCCAAAAATCCAGACAAGGTATACTTTGCCAATGTGGACATTCCTTCGAGAAAATGTTGTAGTATTCATTGAGTGTATAGGAATCCGGTGTTGTATTTGATTTCACGTTATTTTTTCCTCTAAACTCATTCACAACCCGCCAGGTTTCATTAATAGTATTATTACTGTTTGATATTCTGTTGTGGAAGTAATTCTTTTTGGCGGTTCTAATAACACCTCTGTAAATTTGTTCATATTTTATGTAATAGTTATGGAAGTCAATATCATTAGTGAATTTTCTGATATAATGAAGGCATCTCAGATTACTTGCAGATATTCGGATTCCTTAGGTTAACCAAAATTTTTTGTTTTTATTTTTATTTCTTATTTTCTGCAGAGGAAAGGAGGATTTAAAACAATCAGAAGGTAGGGTATAAAAGGAAAGAAACGGATCGTTAGAGTACAACACCGCATTCCAATCTTTATTCAGACATTTCACAGAAAATCCTCACATTACACCAGACAGCCTCATGATCGGATATGTTTGCTGAGATAACCGCGCAAGTTACATTTTATTCACTCAAATTGGTGCAAATGTAATCGATTTAGCTTTCCGAGAGTTGTGAGATTCGGGTTGGACCATTAGTATGAATCGATAAATTAAATGTTTCAAGTAAGTTTTGAAGTTGTTGGGTCAGGAGTGAGTTAGCATCATCATAGTTAATGTTGAAGTCTCCCGACAAAATAACATTAGCCTTAGGTGGTAAGTTGAAAAGAAGAGTTTCCAGTTTTTTTATAAATATAAAACAATCTGCACTAGGTGACCTGTATATACATAGCACAAAAAGATTTGCTTTACTAGAGTAGGCCAAGGAAAATTCAAATTGTTTTTCTTCAATGATATTGTTATATTTCTGAATATCAGTAAATTGTAGCCAGGTTAATAAATCATTATGAACCATGATTAAAGTACCACCGCACTTGAACTCCGTTCTGCAAAAAATAGAGACTACAGTGTAGTTTGGGATATATATAGGTTGATCCTTATTTAACCAATGTTCAGTAATTGAAATAACATGAGGAAAGTTATGGCTCTCAAGGAGTAAATACAGATCATCTAGTTTATTTTGTATGGATTTTACATTGAGTGTCAAAACAGAGGCTATGTGGTCGTTTTTTGTGGATGTGAAACGTCTAAAAAATCATTTTCAATAATATTTGAAGGGTTCAAATTGTCCTGTTTATTATTTGAGAATGTTAATTGCATTCTGAGATGTAAGTATTTGGAGTGTCATTAAGGTTATTAGTGAAATAAGCTGAGTTCTTTGGAAATATAGTTTTGACAACAATATTGTTCCATGATTTGATGAAAAAAAAGTGAATCAAGTCATTGTACACCATAAACTTGGTTCTTTCATATTTTGATCCTGGGTGGACAACCAGAGATGTGTTCCTAATATTATTTTTGAAAGATCTAACTCTGTGGGAAATGAGTTTTCTTAGAATATTTTTATCTTGAATTGAGTTGAATTCAGGCAATAACAATCAATTTGTTGATGTGCTCAAACCCAGAATATTTTTCATAGCTAAATTTAACGTCTTGGAGTTGCTTATGTTATTTGTATTGAAGAGCACAATTACTACGTCATCCTTACCAAAGTGTAATGTTTCATTGAAAATGTTTTTTGTAAGCTCAAAAAGTTCCACGTTAGGTTTAATGACTTCGTGTATCTCAAAATCATTGACATAATTTTTGGTCTTCAATACTTTAGTAAATCCCACGCCATATTGGTCTCCATAAATGATGATTTTTTTTCTTTTCAACGTACCAAGGGTCCTGTTCAGTTACTTGTGGCATAATTGTTGGATGTTGACTTCTGTTATCTGCTATACACTTTTGAATTGATCTATTTGAAATGTTCAAGAGCTCACGTTCTAAATTGATGTAATTTCCGGTATTTTTTGATGATATGTCAGTTTCATCGTTATTTTCAGTGAGCTCTAGTTTGGATGAACCTACAGTACTACTGAGGGAAGACTTGCTGGGAACAATACTTTGTTCCAACACATCGACGAGGAAGGAAGGGAAGCACTCCTTATTTTTTTCCTTCGGCTGACTCTTTTTCTTGTCATATTTATTATTAGTTTCCCTGTTCGGGAATCAGTATTATTATTTGATTTTGTATTATCTTTATTTGATAATGTTTTTTGTCTTTGTCCTCCAGAGTAATGTTTCCCCAAGGAAATAATCCTTGTTGTCGAATTACCAATAACATGAAATTCGTTTTTATTTGTATTTCCTGATGTGATTTCATCATACTTTGAGTCACCCTGTATGACCTGTTCCTCTGTTTGGGTAAATACATTCATTTTTATCTGCCCATTATTTTTTGCCATGGTTTGGGTGCTGATATCGATCTTAATCTCATTACCTTTTTTGTCTTCACACTTTTTCAATTGATCCTGGAGGTCTTTGATGTATTCTAAGTGATTGGAAATTATTTTATTTGAGTCATTCTCCATTGCAATAGATTCTTCATAAAAATTTGCATATTCTTGCTTCATTCTGTTGATGTAATCCGTTTTTTGAGAGTTTTCTTATTTTAGTTCTTCTATTGCACTCTGGAGCAAGTTTATCTCACTTGTAGATTCATCTACTATTAGGTACTCACAGTCACTGCAGATTAGTTTATTTCCATTAATAAATGTTTTGTTTTTAATACGTCCTAAACAGCTCTTATGAAACACACTTAAGCACTTCTCACACACATAGCATACTGTATTAGCCTTTTTTCTACAACATTTAAAGGTGAAATTATCATTTTCATCAGAGCTTTCTGAGGAGTGTACCACTGTGTCAGCCATCTTGTAAATTTTAACCGTATCATCACCATTCATTTAAACCATGACTAGGACCGTGAAGTGCCTATCCCAATTTGCATCTGGTTGCTACTGGCAAATTTTCCGCATCGTATCTGACGAGCAATAATCAGATCTATGTTGTCCTGTCCGATCAAATCCACAGGTTTTTCTTCAATTATATCTCTGATAGGAATATTTTTCAGATGGGGATTTTTCGCCACTCTGTCATTTTGACGTTTTGTAATGGCAGTGATAGATTTTTGATAGTTCTGATGCCTATCATTGTGAAATATTTTAGTCCACCAGGTCTTGATATTTTCACGTCCATTCTGATAGACTTCTCTTGTATTGATATTTCGTCACTAGTCCATAATGATTCTTCGAATCCAGAGAGCCCTAACTCCTCGGCAACTATTTCTTCGATCACTTCTAGTTGTTTTTTCGGTCCGAATATATTTATTGGAATGACCCTCAGTTGTACTCCCTTAGTTTTATTTTGCATCGCATATACAACATTTTTTTCGGGTTCTGGTTCATTAATTTCACTGGATTCTCAGGTCTTTTGTAACAGTTGATGATGGAAGAGTCTACATCCATTTATTCCACACGATTTTTTCTTCCTACATTTCAACTTCTGATGGTTTTTTCTCAAACAGGAAAAACATAGTTTCTTTTCCGTGACGGTTTGCCATCTCTTTTCAATATCGCCCTCTCCCATTTTTGGGCAATAACTTCCATGAACGTTTTCGTCACAATAGCCGCATTTCTCAGTTGGTTTTTCGTTTGTTCTGAGTACTCTATCGGGCTTTTTGGTGAAGGTAGATTTGTGCCCAAATCTATCAGTACCATGGGTATAGGGAGTGCTTACATAACATGCAGCCTTTGCAATTTCTCCCACCCGTTTGGAGAAATCCTCCAAATCACATTATTTCTCATTTCTGGCTATTTCGTTTCCCCATTTCAACTTCAAATGATCTGGTAGTTTGTTCAAAAGATCTCTCATGAGCTGAGGGTTCTTGAAATGGCTCGATGATTTAAGGGTTTTTATTATTGACACCATATTGTTGACCTCACTTGAGAATTGAATGAGTCTTTCAAAAAAAGTACACCTCTGATTTTTTCAATAATTCCAGCGATTATATATTCCGTTCTACCAAAGCGTGTTTCTAGGGTTTGTATTACTAAATCAACATTGTCCGCTGTCAACATCATACCTTAGCTTCACCTTTCAAACACCGCTGGAGTTTAATCATAATTTCTTCGTTGGAAAATCCACATAGATTGCAAATGTTTTTATACTGTCTGTGAAATAAAGGCCACTCTTGCGTATTCCTATCAAAGTAGGGAAAATCTTTTTCCATAGCATGCCGTGCTAAGATTTTGTCATGTTTATATCAGCTTGGAGATGATACACTTTTAATTGCACTTGTGATTGTTTCACACAAAAGTTTAATGTCATTTTTCGAACAATTTTCTTTTTTGGCTTTGCGAATTCCTCCTTCATCAAGTTTGCCTTCTTCTTGTATGCTATTTACCCATTCTGCTGATTTTATTTTTTTGTGATGACCATCTTGATTCATCTCCTGGGCACATAGGTCTGCTCTTTCTGAAACACTGTCTTACTCATGCGCTTCCAACTTTGCGTTTTAGAGTTCTTGCTCTAGATTTAATAATTTCAAATTGTTTTCCAATTATTTTTGTTCAAACTGAAGCTGTCTTTGTCTCCTTTCCAGCTCTTTTTTCTTTCTCTCGTTTTCTAGAGCTAAACGTTTCTTCTCTATACTTAGTATGGAGCGCTGAGAACTTGTTTTTCTCGCTTTGAGTGCATTGAAGGAACAGGATTGGTCACCGTCGTGATGGGATTTCTGTTTCCACCAAATTTGTCTGGCCAAATAAAATCTGCGGAAAGACTTTCATTAACGCCTGCATCTGCTCACTTTGGCCGTTCATTTCCATCCTTCTCCATATTGTGCACTGGTCGGGGTCACCAAATGTTCGAGCTATTTCTCAAATTGATAACTTTTATCAGTCGAAGACTTTTTTGGAATGTTTTTATTGACAATTACATATCTAAATGACTTTTTACAATAATTCTCTTTTTTTCTATAGTACAGGAATAAACTGCTGTAAATGAATATTAATAGCAAAGGAACTAAAAGAACAAACAAATCAATAAAGTATCAACATTAGGGAAGAAGCTGAAGTCAAAAGTTCCCTACATGTTTTTGATGCTGCTTCAAAATCAAATGGTGAGAGTTTGAACGATAATCTCCTAGCTGGTCCTGATATGTTACAGTCATTAGTAGCGATCCTTTGGAAGTTTCAACAGCGGCGATTCGGATTTTGTGGAGACATAAGAGAAATGTTCCACCAAGTGGGGATCCGGAAGGAAGATTGAGATTCGCAAAGATTCCTTTGGCGAAACTTGGAATATCATAAGGAACCCGATGTCTATGAAATGATGGTAATGACTTTGGAGCCACATGTTCCCCAGTATGTACTAAATTTGTAAAAAAACTACCCTGCTGAAAATACCGCGACACATCCATATATGAAAGAAGCCATAATAAAGAAATTTTATGTTGACGACTATCTGGATTCTAGAGATTCCGAAGAAGAAGCTGTCCAAACTGTCAATGGGATTTGTATCACGATGAAATTTGCGGGATTTGACGTAGTTAACTGGATGACAAACTCAGAAATTCTCAGAGCAAGTTTATCAGACAACTCAGTTAGTGTGAAACAGATAGATGATAGTTCATCCCTCCAAAGAGTCCTTGGATTATGATGGAATATTGAAAATTATGAATTTCGTTTCAAACTAAGTCTGAAAGACATTGAATGCAAAAAGAATCCTACGAAAAGGATTGTCCTCCGAAGTGTAATGTCCCTGTTTGATCCATTAGGTTTGTTATCAAGTTTTACAATCATAGCAAAAATTTTAGTCAAGATATCCGGCGATATGGTATGGACTGGGATGAAAATCTACTGTCAACTTGGAATAAATGGATGTATGAGTGGCCAAAAGTTACAGAAATTTGGATTCCACGATGTTATAGCTTGCAGATACGGACTGCAACCAACATAGAACTTCACACTTTCTGTGACAGCAGCGAGTAGGCTTTTGCGGCTGTTTCTTTTCTCCGAGTGGTGGGAGGATCAGGAAAAATAGATGTTTCCCTAGTATCATCAAAAACTCGTAGCATCTCTCAAACCTCTGTCGATTCCTAAATTGGAACTTCAAACAGCTGTCATGGCAAGCAGACTGGCACAATCAAAAATTATTTCAGATATTCGGATATTTGGGCCTGAATTCTTGCGAAAAAGTGAAGAATATTGGCCTGAAGAATTGATTTAGGAAACTCCAGATTCAGAGACCACGATGGAAATGAAAACAGAATACATCCATGTTTATGCAACAATCCCAGAGGAAAAAGGTCCACTTCCCGACATAAGGCGTTTTTCAAAATTGTTGAGATTAGTGAGATGTACGGCATATCGTTACAGGTTTATACAGAAAATAATGAAAGGCTTGAATGCTAGAGAATTTCAAAAAGAACTGAAGGAAATCGAAGCAGCTGAAAAGTTGTGGATTAGAATGTGTCAGCTCGAGAGCTTCCCTGACGAAATGAGATGTTTAGAAAATGAAAAACACCTAGAAAAGGATAGCAGACTTCTCAGCCTCCATCCTAAATTGTAAAATCAAATTATGGTACTCGACGGAAGAACCAACTTGGCAAGAATTCTTGATGAAGAGACCAGAGAACCGATTATTTTAGATCCTAAGCACGACTAAACGAAATTATTCATCAGACATTTTCACGAAAAATTCAAACATAGAGGAAATGAACTGATCCTGAACAAAATACGACAGAAATATTGGATTATTAATGGTAGAGCAGCAGTCAAGTCAGCTTTTTTCAAATGCCAGAAATGCAGGAACGAGAATGGTGAGCCGCTTCCACCATTGATGGGACAACTACCGAAAGAGCGATTCAGACAAGAGGTTGGACCATTTGTAAACGTTGGGATGGATTATTTTGGTTCAATCGATGTCAAAATTGGAAGGTGGAATGAAAAACGATGGGGAGTAATTTTCACTTGTCTGTCTGTGAGAGCAATTCATCTTGAGATAGCTCATAGCCTCAACAGTGAACCAGCTATTATAGCAATACTCAGAATGGTGGCGAGAAGAGGACAGCCAAAGGTCATGACAATGGTACGAATTTCATTGGTGCTGCAAAAGATATGAAAAGGGCTCTTCATGATCTGGACCATTCAGCTGTTGCAGATGCCATGTTTTCCAGAGGCATTGAATTCAAATTCGATCCCCCAGAAGCGCCCCTTATGGGCGGAAAATGGGAAAGGTTAATAGGGTTTGTGAAAAAAATTATTTCGAAAGATTTGTATGACCAATTCCTCAGAGAAGAAACATTGCAAACCTTTTTCACTGAAGCAGAACATATAGTCAATTTCAGAAACACGAGTATCAGCGATCCAGCCGATCTTGAAGCCATCACTCCAAATTATTAAATTATTTTCTTCTGGGATCGTCAAAGGCCGATAGTTTATGTTTACGCCTAGGTCCAGATTCTATTTGCATTAGACATGCATGGAAAAAATCACAGATGTTGCTGGAAATTTTCTAGAATCGATGGGTTAAGGAATATTTACCCACTTTATCAAAGAGGAACAAATGGACAAAAAACCAAAATTCAATTCAAATAAATGACAACATCATACTCATAAGTCAGTATAAAACCTTGTAAGACTGAAATAAGTTTAATTGGCATCCCTGACCATAAAGTAGCTTGAGTTGTAACAGTAGTTGAAAGTTTAATTGTTTCTTTTGAATCTTCAATATGAAGAAGTACACTAACGCTGAAATGGCCGATATGCATTTTATGGTATGGTCATGCCAATGGAAATTCTTTGGAAGCTAGACGGCTCTATGCAGAGATGTATCCTCAGCATGTGATACCTCATCAGACAATTTTTGCACATCTTCACCAACGTCTCGGCGAAAGAGAGACTGTTCAAAAACGAACAACTGATTGTGGTCGTCCACGTGTATTAAAAACGGTGGCACTGGAAGAAGAGGTTCTCAATATGATCGAAGATCGTCCGGATTAAGTACAAGACAAATTGCTAACACACTTAATGTTAGCAATAAACTAATCTGGAAAATTTTGAAGGATCACCAATTGTATCCTTACCATATTCAACGAGTACGGGCAATTTTGCCGCGAGATTTTCCCCATCGAGTGGACTTTTGTCAATGGAGTCTTCTAATGATTATCCAAAATGCTCAATTTTTAGAAAACGTAATATTCACTGACAAATCCAACTTTTTAAGGCAAGGAATAAAAATTTCCATTATAATCATATATGGGACAAAGATAACCCACATGCAATTCAAAAAGGTGAATTTTTACTTAACGCGTGGGTCGGAATTATTGGCCAAAATATTATTGGACCGTATTTATACCGTTGAAGCTAACTGGTGCAACCTAAACAAATTTTCTCCAGGAGCAGCTTTCCATTTTACTTAAAAATGTTCCACTAGCTATTCGACCACAAATGTGGTTTATGCACGATGATGCGCCTGTCCATTTCAGCATAATTGCTCATCAGTACTTGGACGACGTGTATCCAAATCGTTGGATAGACAGAGCAGGACCTCAATCTCGGCCTCCCAGATCTCCAGACTCCAACCCCATGGACTTTTGCATCTGGGGTCACCTAAAGTCCATGGTTTATATGACCCCCATTGAATGTGTGAATGATTTAAGGAATCGCATCTTTGCAGCCTGTGAGACAATCCAAAACACACCAGGAATATTTCAACGTTTGCGCCAGTCTATGAGACGAAGACTTGATTCCTGTCTAATGGTTGCAGGTGGTCATTTCGAGCAGTTTTTATAACTCCGTTCCGTTTGATCTTGTTGGCTTTTTCTTTGTGGTAATACACATAATTTTGTTTTGTTTGAATTTTTAATTTGATATTCTATTAAAACAAAACATGCCTACATTAAAAGTTAAAACCGATCCACAGTTATGTTCTGCGAAGTCGTTTGAGATTTCTGGGAACTTGTGGTAAGTGGTAGTAGTAATCAGAACTTTTTGAATGTTCAATGGAGTCTTCTATCGTGGTACCATTTTTCTTCAGTAATTTACTATAACGATTTTTTTTGAAAAATAATTCATGATTTCAATTTAAGAATGAATTATCTCCAATAGGTAATTTTTGAATCTTTCATGCAGTTTATTGAACAGGGAGTAGTCTGGTGAACAATGTTACTGTAAATGAATTACAGCTCTACAGAAACTTGCGCAGTCTCTTCGATGTTTTGTTTTCCTCCAACCTCGGCTTCTGCTCATCAACATTTTTATCGAGTATATTACCAGGTTCAAGTGTGGCTTGGTAATCAACTGAACCCAGAGGAATGGGGTTTGAAGCTAATTAATAATGTATTGGAACCAATCCACAATCTACTTCCACCTGCACCAGAAAAGCTCCTCAATACTATTTTTTGCAACTGCAAAAAGGGGTGTAATTCGAAATGCGGCTGTAAAAAGTAGGCTTATTTTGTTCACCAGCATACACCAGTTGTCAAGGCCAGTCGTGTTCAAATGTTGAATCTCCAACAGAAGAAGATCCTTACATCAACGACGAAACAACTGTTACAACAATTTACGTCGACTCAGCAAGTTGAAGAAGAAGAAGATCGTCTCCACGCTCGGATTAAGAGAGGAGCCAGTGATGACCAAATTATTGAATTTATCGATCTTCGTAGTAATGTGAAAACTCAAACAAAACTCAAATACAGCCATTACAAGAATAATGTCGAACAGAACATAAATGAGGACCCACAAAGTTCCTGGAACTTCTTCAAGTATAAAATCACATCAGGCATTCCAAAATACATGGAATACAATGGCGCCGAACTTTGTGACCCGAAGGGTATTGCTGAAGGGTACGCCAGTTTCTTTAAGTCTGTTCACGACCCCTCGTCACCAAAAGATTTCAGTTTGAAAATATAAACTCGAGTGAGGTCAGTGAGAGCACAGTCTTAAGTTGCATTATGTTGCAGTATGTGCTGACTTTCTTGCCAAACCAATTGCTCATATATATAATCTCTCCGTTAAAAACAATTATTTCTCTGCAAAGCTTAAAACATCAATAATATCCCCTATCTTCAAGGGAGGATGTGAGAACGATATCACAAATTATAGGCCTATTTGTCTCTTAAATGCCCTAGCTAAAATATTTGAAATTATACTTTACGAAGATCTCCTGAATAATGTTAGGGACAAGATTTTCGAACAGCAGCACGGCTTTACCGCAAGTAAATCCACGGTCTCAAACTTGTGCCACTTTACAAATCATGCCTTTGATGCTATCAACAACCAAAGTCAACTTGACACAATATACACGATTGCTCCAAGGCTTTTGACCTTGTTGACCATAAAATCCTTAACAAACAACTAAGCAATCTAGGTTTTTCTTATCAGGCTTGTAGATTTTTTGCAAAGTATCTTTCAGATCGTTCACATCAAGTCAAGGTTGGCAGTGCTTACTCTGAACCAGTTTTTTCCAACTTCAGGTGTACCTCAAGGAAGTACTGTTGGCCCCCTTATCTTTATTATCTTTATCAATACTCTTACCTAAGTGCATAAAATACCCATCCTGCCTGATATTTGCCGATGATGTCAAGATTTTCAAACAAATCTCTTCATTATTTGACTGTCTTCAATTACCAGAGGATCTCAACTCAGTATCTGACTGGTTTGTCCATAACAAAATGCGCCTCAATGCAGGAAAATGCTTTACGGTAATGTTTACCAGAAAAGTAAACCCCCTCATCTATGAATATACCATGAATGACAATATTCTTCAGCGTCAACAAGAAATCAAAGACCTTGGAGTCTATATACAGGGCAATCTGAAATTCACTACACACTATGACTTCATCGTTAATAAAGCTTACCAAAAACTGGGGTTTGTAATTCGCTACTCCAGAAATTTTGAAAGCATTAGCACAATAATCAAACTGTATAAATCTCTAGTGAGACCTCATCTAGAATATGCCTCAATAATCTGGTCACCTCTGGCCCACTGCCATACTGAACGTATCCAAAAGAAATTCACTATATATATGTCAAATCAAATAATACATACCCCAACCTCGTTTTGTATCAAAGTATGCTGGAATCGAATAGACTTCAAAAACTGTGATAGAAGAAAACAACAATCTGTGATTTTTATATACTTTTTAATAAAACATTAAATATCATAAATGTACACTTATAAATTCTATAAACTTTTCTGTGCCAAAAGTCAAGCTTCGACCTAAATGTGATAAACTTATTAGTATTAAGTACCCATCTGATAATCCTTTAAGCCAAATGTTAATACTTTGTAACAACCTCTTCAAAGGCAAGGATGTTGATTTCTTTAATACTGATGTGAAAGCCCTAAAGGAACTTACAATGTAACGCTTCACTCCCACCCCTCTTGTCTAAAATTTTACTCATCAACTTCTGTATGTATGTGTCTGTAATTCTGTATATTTATATATATATATATATATATATATATATTTTTTTTTTCTAAGTGTTAGTGTTAAGGAAACTATATTGTGTCTTGCATTTTAATTACTCCTGAGCGTTCTGTAAGACTTTGATTTAAAAAAAAAGAAGAAGAAGGAGGAAGCGAAGAAGAAGAAGTTTAATAAGAAGACCTGACATGCCATTAAACTTCAGTAAAATAGACCGTGGAGTAGGCCTGCCGGGGAAACCATGTTAAAAAAACGCGCCAAGTACACTACCTCATAGGTAGCGTGGAAACGTGTGCATATTATGGAGAATACAACTTTAGTAAATTTTAGAATCCCTTTTCCTCAGAAATGGCGGATCTTAGTGTGGGGGTAATTTTTGTAGATAATTGCATGATCAACAATTTTTGTCTGAGCTATTTTGATCATAAATCTAACCGTTTCGCTAATAAATAAAAAAAAACATTTTTGCAAATTTTGAATTTGCATAACATTTTTTGCACACATGGGATCGATGGGGACTTTCCACAATTCCATTATAATGGTGTCCCTAACGTTCATGTAACTTTTCAGCTTCTTGGGAATTTATGCAATGGTAAATTATTTTGACCGGATTATAGAAATGGAAAGACGATATGATGTACCGGAAAAATAACTCTTGGGAATTTTTCCTTTTGAGAAGTGATTTTGTGATATACTCGTACATCAAGCCTCAACGTATTAGATCAATAATAGATATTTTTTCGCGACAAAAATACTACCAGGAAACCGACCGTGCCATCAAACCAAAAACGGTTCGTAGTTATATCCTGTTATGTTTCCTACTCCCAAACGTCATTGCTTAATTTGTTAAAAACATTTAAAAGCCTTTTTTTTTCGTTTTTAACTTGTAACTTAAAAAACTAATCAAGCAATCTCGATACGAATTGTAGATAATCAAAATGCAAAGAAAATAAGATTTAGCACAACTCGATCGGATTATTAGTATCGGAGAAAAACCGAAAAAACCGGAAAAAATCTGCATTTTTCAAAAAATTCATAACACCGCCATTTTTCTAAATTTGAAGCAGGATCTCCACGATATGGTAGTGATTGATATGTACTTGTATCGTGTGAAAAATTCAGGCATTGTTGGATTATTAGTTTTAGCATAATTGAAATTTGATTTTTTTAATGCACTTTATTGCAGCAGACCTGGATAAGTTGTAGGTGGTCTGATTTCAATTTTTCTGGAAGATTTTGAGAGTTGAAGTATAGTATTACAAAATAACTATTCTCATTTTGCGTTGAAATGCTGCGAAGTTGAGGTGAGGTGAGAAATAATTGCAAACATGACCGAAAACCGGCGAGTGCATGAAAGCGGCTCAGGAGTGGGGGGAAAACAGCAGATTCAAAACGGGCGCAGCGTGTTTGTACTACTATACATACGCTTCCCCGCGTCTGCTGCTCTACCCTCTCTAGACAGCCGCTTTCACGCACTCGCCCATCTTCAGTCATGTTTGCAAGTATTTTTCACCTATTTTGCAGTAGTTTAACGCAAAATGAGAATAAACGTTTTGTAGTACTATACCCCTACTATCGGAATCTTTTTGAAACATTGGAATCGGACCTCCTATGGCGCATCCAGGTCTGCTGCAATGAAGTGCATTAAAAAATTCAGATTGCAATTATGCCAAAACTAATGATCCGACAGCGCCTGAGTTCTTCAAACATAAAGTACATATTGATCACTGGAAAGTTTGCACTTCAATTGAAAAAGTGGCGGGGTTATGATTTTAAAAAAAAGTTATTTTTTCCGGTTTTTCTCCGTTACTAATGATCCGATCGAGTTGTGTTAGGGCTCATTTTCTTTGCATTTTGATTCTCTACAATTCCTCTATTAAGAGTAATGATTGCTTCATTAGTTTTCAAGTTACAAGACAAAAACGATAAAAAAATTAAAAAAATGCTTTTAAATGTTTATAACAAATTCAGCAATGACAGTTGATAGTAGGAAACCTAACAGGATATAACTACAGACTTACTTTCCGATGATGGCACAGTCGGTTTCTTGGTAGTATTTTTGTAACAGAATCAATAGTCAGAAAATCTCTATTGATTCGCCTATATCTGAATACTTGTCGGTTGCTGTCAACTAGAATTACGTGTTGGCCTCTAGCGAATAGTTCTCTTTCACCGAACGACATATTCCATTGAAGGAAAATCTCATACCGGATATTCTTTCTTGGCTCCACCAATCAGACTTCCCACGCCACTGTTTTCGTATTTTAGCAATGTTCAATTCATCCAAAGGAATCGCAACAATTATGAGAGGCATGAGGGAAGCCCAATTTGCGGACCCGTGCCTCTTGTTCAAATTTACGGTAGTGGATAAAAACGAACCAAGCTGATTCCTTCTGCGGAAGGGATTACTATTCTTTTAAATTAATGAAAGTAATTTGTTATGTATCTCGGAAAATTAAGTCCTTCTTTCATTGGATACTATCACGAATTATCTCATTTATATCCACATTTTCTTTTATATCCACCGCATCTGAGAGAGGCAAGAGGGACGCAAGAAGGATGTTAGGTACAACATACCATGCTTGTGTTTGAAATATATAAATTCAAAAAAAATTATATCTGGTGATGTATTGGTTAAGATCCCCAATGAAATGAAACGAAATTAATAAAATTGGATGGAGTACACAGAAATGCCCAGAAAATATTGAAGCTGGAGGAGATATATACTGAGAGGCGGAATACTAGATGAATCTAATAGTTAAATCAAACCCCTGAAAAGGGATCATTCAAAAAAAGATCAGATTCGAAGAAAATGTTCCGGTTCGCCAATACCTTCCAACTTGCCTATGGAAAAACAGAAGTTATGGTATGGCAAAGCTGATTTTGGTTACCACAATGGTCCACTCTCCAGATTGATCTGAAGATTTTTTGCGTGATGATATGTAGATTGATTTTTCTTGCTCAGGACAAGCAATTTGGGCGTGGGGTGGTATGCATTGCATAGTTCGAATTTAAATTATTATTTCATTATTGCTACTATTGAATTTTGTTTGTTTAGAAAACCTTTTATTCAACTGTATCTATTACATTCCATTATTGCTAAGCTGATAAGTCTTCTTTCTTGAGTATCATCGGAATTCCTCGTATTTAAAATTATAATTTTTGAGTCCTCTATACCAATGATTTGTCGCGGGATTAAAATGGTTATTCGAAGTGAAGAAAGGATTTAACCACTGCATGCAAGTTATTTGAAGGAAAATGTTACCTTAAAATTTCATCCTCTGCATCTCTATCGGTGGCCAGCACTTGTATTATGAATTCATCTTTATCAGCAGTTTCTTCGATTGTAACATCGTAGTCACTCTGGTTGAAAACAGGAACCTCATCGTTGTAATCCATCAATTTTATATCGACCATCATTCTATCAGTAAAACTGGTATTTTTCATGCCTTTTGATAGAACCTAAAAATATGAATGAAATAACATCAACTTTCAGATATATTATATATAAAAATATAATAATAATATAAATAGAATCTCAACACTACAGCTATGGCACAGTTTGAAATCCTCTGCAGAGGACTTCAGCAGAATCATGTTCTGCAGATACTGATTCCTCCGTGAGGAGTTCAGAGAGCTTTTGAGCGTTTGAATGACTGCACAGTTCTAGGACCTGATTAGATCAATGACTACTGGTGGGAAGAATTGTCAAGTACCCGCCACCTTCTGGTTAGAGTCTTCAACTCTTGGCTATAGGGAAAACAGTTCATTCCTGAAAGGCAAAACTTGCTCATCCAAAAGAATGGAGACCTTGAGACTAACAGTTCGATAACATGCCTGAATACGTGTTATGAATTATCAACACGCATTTTCTATAATGCTTGAACTACAAGTTCAACAGCAGAGGACCGGGTATTGGAACGAATATATAAGCAGTGAGAGTTGAAGAAGGATGTTGCTAGCTCCAAAGAGAACTTGCTCTTCAACAGATTGATCATGAAACATACCGTACAGTATTGTCAAGTATGAAAAATATTACGCGATAGAGATATAGCAATCACTTCTTTTTCAAAATTCAGAAATAATTTACCAGACCTGAAAATAAAATTAAAACATAATTAAGCCCAGAGTTGAAAATTCCATAGTTTATTTATTAATTAGTAATTCAGTATCACATTTATTGAAATACAGTATTTCCTGCATATTTAAAGTTCACCACCATTCATTAACCAGGTATCGGATTTCAATTCAATTCCTGAGTACTGAATGGCAAGAACACTGATTCTGCAATAGGCAGCGCCAAAAATCATGACTCAACGATATTTTTAATATAAATTGAAATGATTGTTTTTGACTGGCTCTTTTTTATTGTGCCTGTTTATGCTGCCAGTCCATGATGACACATCTCCTTCCCTTGGTTTTTATAATTATGTAAGTGTTACTTTAATTTACTCTTTGGTACACACCCCATTGGTCATTGTTCACTTAGCATTTTTGTATTTACCATTATGCTATATTTGTTCTCTTATAATTTTAATAAACCACAATAGTTTTTAGTTCACTAGTAGTTTTGTATTCCTCATTATGTTATTTTTTGTCTCCTTATATTTTTAATAAACACAATAGTTTTCACTTCACTTTTTCATTTCACTATACCAGTGTGATCAAAATCACAGAAGTGAAATGTTTTAACTTCTCGCCAAGCAAGATAATTAGTGGGCACCCTAAACTGTTAGGGAGCCAGGGTTTTACAGGGTCTCACAAAGTAAGGCGCGACAGTATGAGTGAAACCTTTTGGTGGACTGATTTTAGCAAGGCATTTGACACAATGTCGCATGAGTTCATCTTGCCTTGTCCAAGTGCATTGGGATACCATATAAAATAGTGATGTGCATCGGAGAATTCATGCTTCTTTGAAAAACTCGTCCGTTATGTGCATCGTAAAATAGATGAAGTGATTGCGTCCAGATCTATCTTGTTCGAAACGATTGCAGGGTATTGGACGAATAAAACTAATCTAAGTCTTTGCTAACGTTTCGCGAATATATTGTTCGCTTCTTCAGAGCTATAAATGTATAATAAGAGAAAGTGGTGTTAGTTAACAACTACATTGAAACGATAAAACTTTGATATTGAGGTATAAACTCACCTTAGGCATAATTAGCAGTACATAGTACCTGGTCATAAATATTGGAGTTTTGCATTGTGTCAATGCGTCATTGAACTTTAGACAATGTGAAAATTGTTTAAATTTGGGATACACAGCCTATTTCTAGACTTTAAATATCATAAAACTAATTAATTTTCAGCAGTAGAAAAAATAAAAAGTATTGTGTTAGTCATTTCATTTGGATGTCTGTGGATGTAGTTTCACTGTTTCCAAACATTCCAAAAAACTTAGTATTGGCATAGTCTGGAAGTAATGACCAAGATTCCTTTAGATCTATTTTAAACCATCATCAACTATATATTTGACTCAAGTTATTTCAAATTCAATAACATATACTATAAACAGCTGGATAGCACAGCAATGGGTAATCCTGCCTCCCCCAGTATAACAAATTTAGTGATGAACTATTCAGTAGAACAAATCATCGATAAGCTGCCATTTAAAGTACAATTTTTATTCTGTTACCTTGATGACATTTTTATAGCTGTAAAGAAGAGGTATTGACTCTTTCCAATAATATCCACCCGAACATTCAGGTTACTGTAGAAAATGAGAAAAACTACTGTATTCCTTTTCTCGATACATTAATAATAAGAACTCCAGATAGTAGCTTGTCCAGCAATTGGTATATGAAACCTAGTAGGTAATCCAGGAAGAGTTCTCAACTTTTTTTCATCTCTCATCAAAGGTTCAAAACATAGAGCCATCTCCCTCAGTGAAGGAAGATTACATTTAGATAATTTCAAGAAAATAAAATATATGATACTCCAAAATCAATATCCCAGATCTCTTGTCAATAGAATTCTACCTAATCGTGCCAACTCAATTATCAATATGGATAATACAAATACCCTTCAGATCCATATCCCTTTACAATAAAAATTAAATGAGAAGAATCCTTCCGAAATTTAAAGATAAGCTGCCTAAAGAGTCACTGTCAAATTTAGTAGTGATAAAATATATATTGGACAAACAAAACAATCATCATGGAATAGAGTGAAACAACACATACACGACTGCAGGGACTTATCTCGATCTGCAAGAACCGCATTATCAGAACACCACCAAAATCTGGGTCATAATTTTGATTTCAAAAATGTGGAAGTTTTGGATTGTGAAGACAACTAGCGTAGAAGGTTAATTTTGGAAATGGTACATATCAATCTCCATAAAAATGCAGTCAATAGACATAAGGACATTAAATATCTTAGTAGAACTTATATAACATAATCGCTTCCGCCATCACTTGAACTTCTGCTACTTTCGATTTGTGAGACCGGTGTATGACAGACATAAACCTACTTTCGTTTGAACTTGAACTTATTTATATATATTTATATATATATATATATATATATATATATATATATATATATATATATATATATATATATATATATATATATATATATATATATATATATATATATATATATATATATATATATATATAAATACTGATCTAGTCTCTTAAGATGTTAAAAAACCCCTTTGTAACATTTTATTATTTTTTATTTCAACTTTTATCTGTATTGTACGCCAAATTGTTTTGTTTATTCTTGAATACCATTGTCAGGGATCTGTTAGTTATCCCAATTTCAAACATTTTAATTTTCACATTGTCTAAAGTTCAACGACGCATGAGTTTATATCAGTTTTCTTGATTTTCTCATCATATATAGCTCTGAAGAAGCGAACAATATATTCGTGAAACGTTAGCAAAGACGTAATTTAGTTTAAATTGTCCAATACCCTACAATCGTTTCGAACATGGTAAAGTAGTGTTCATTTGATGAGAAACACTGTAGGTGAAGGACTCAAAAACTTATAATGCGGATGCGAGGCGAATACACGATTACTGGCAATGTTGCACGAATCCAAACTGTGTTCTCCGATTGGCTCTTTGTATTTCTCCTGAAATATCATCAAATTAAAAGAGTTTCTTTCCACTGTGCTAAGTTGGACTCATCACAGTATATATATATATATATATATATATATATATATATATATATAATATATATATATATATATATATATATATATATATATATATATATATATATAACTAATTATTTTTTAAAAAGTCTCAAAAAATGAAAATTAAATTTATTAACTAATCTAAGCTAAAAATAATAAAATGGTTTGAAAAAAAACGAGATAAAATATAAAATATTCATTTAACTAAAATAATATTTATTCATTTGAGAAAATATTTTTTTAAATATATGATATTCTTTGAAGTCTTTGATATTTTGGGAAAGGAAGTTATATCATTAACACCATTATGTAGAATTGATTTTTGGCCAAGGCTTGTTCTCGTGTTCAAAGATCGCAGGGAATGGAGTTGTCGAGTATCATGTTGATGTATGCCATTGACTTCCAAAATATTCAAATTGGAAAATGTTATATTGTTTCTTACGAAATGAATGAATTTATATATTTTGAATGATGTATATAAATAATTAATATCTAAAAGCTTATTGGGTTTATATAAATTTTTTCTAGGTTCCAAATGATTCAATCTGAAAATGAATTTGATTGTCTTGTTTTATAATTTTTTCAATGGTCTAATTACTGAACTATTTGCTGTACCCCAAATCGGCACTTAATATTGTGAATTTGTATTAATTAAACAATGGTAAATGTTTAGAATATATTCACAAGGAATATAATCCCTTATTTTGAATAATAATCCTATCAGTGGAGAGAGTTTATGTGTTGACTTTTCAATAATAATGTTTATCCATAATAATTTTTCATCTATATATAATCCTAAAAGTTTTGTGACAGGTTTGTAATTAATAATTTCTTGTTCAAAAGTCAAAGTAATATTGACCAAATTTGGGTTTCTATTGCAAATATACACATATACGAAGGCGTAGAAGGGCCACTAACAAAATATTTTTTTAAAACATTTGGAATTGCCACTTTGAACTGACAATTTCCAAGTAGCATTTCAAGTGGATGGAACGTAGCGGCCACGATTCTGGAAAATTTTGAAGTGTTTGACCACAACCACTGCCACGTAATATACACGGTTCTATCACGCGGCGGCTACCAAAATGGGGAACACTTTTTTTATGGCTGCTACGTTCCGATCTACGTTCCTGGATCTCAGATAGCCACATTCCAACCACGTTGTGGTCACCTGGCAAAAACGTGGATATGTAGTGGCAGACACTAGACACGTTAAACAACTGACTGCGTTTGTGTAAATAATATGTAGCTCGATCTCTTTTCAGCAACATATTTTTGTAATAAATGTTCCGCATTCTTCCATTTTGCCTGATTCATTTCTAACACTCGATCAACTATAAAAATATATAACATATAAACGCGTAAGTAAGTATATTGAATTTGGATACTTCTGATCGGGATAAAATTAAAACGATTGAAAGTTTTATGTGAAATATGGGTGTTGTAGCTCGATTGTGAGCACGCACCATCTGAATACACTTCATTTAAGGAAAACATTATAATTTTAGAAATAACTCACCTCTGAAATTATGTACTGAAATTTCTCAAACATTGTTTTATCAATCTTGGTTAGTTGAAACAAATAATGACGTAACAAATTACTATGTTTGATGCAGTGCTGATGACAAATAAATCTTTATTGAATATTTCGATCATTTCTCTAATAATGGCGACCCAGCATATTCCTGTAAATATGACGGCTTCTAGAGAATATAACTTTAAAGTGGCAGAAAGTGTAAATATACCACTATAAAGCTCCTCCCATCGTAAAGTGCCCAGTGGAACTAAATTATTAACTTTTCCACAACTGGAAACACCCACGTCGCAGGCCCATGACTAACCAGTTCAAAGTTATAACCTAAAAATTACAATAGGTCTTATACCCTTGAGAGGGGCGAACACGTCGGGCTATTATAACCTGCCACTTCAAAGTTTTAACCTCGAAATTACGGGTACATGTTCATTATTAATTAAAAAAAGACATGTAGCAAATATAGTGAATTTATGCAGCTCCAATCAACAATTATCAAATATTAAGTAACAATTATCAATCAACAAGTAATGAAAATGATGGCATTTATGCAAACAGAATTAACAATTAAATTATAAATATTAAGAAGGAGCACAAGTCAGAGATCCGCTCTATTTAAATTAACCGTTTTATACAAAATCAAGAAAAATTATCTATTGAAAACGCATAACCCATTTTATTTTGAATGAATATCATTCATTTAGTAATAGGTAAACGAACTTTTTGTAACAATAAAATAATTTAGAAAAGTTAGGTTAGTTTTCGTCATCGCGCTGACCAATCCACGGTCACTTCAAAATTAAGGAAAATTATCTATTGAAAACGCATAACCCATTTCATATTGAATGAATATCATTCACATTTCACGTAACAGATCTCTCTCTTCTTTATTCCATGGCCTCTCGATTTCTTCTTAAACTCGTACAGCCAGATTTCTAAATTATTATTTTGCAATTGCTCATGCAGGGTGCACTCTCGTACGTCTGAGAACTATGCCCATACCCCACATGTAAGGAACAAGGTATATGGTTACATATAAGACTCTTCTCGATCAGTGGCGTGTTCTGATCATTATCTCCTGCAAAGTTTGTAAACAGGACCTAGGTGAAGATGAATCTATTTTCGAGTGTGACTCATACAAAAAACAGATTCATGCCACAGCAGAATGCTCAGGTCTTACCGCATCAGAGATAAAATGCATGGTACTCAAGAAAAGAGTGTTGAAATTCTTTTGTAAAGAATGCAACACAGGTTTCTCGCAAATCACAAAAATGATACAGGAGGTCCAAGAATTAAGGAATGAACTTGAAACTCTCAAAACAGCAATCTCGAGCATAAAACCATCTACAACTTCAGATCAACCCGTTAATCAGTCGTCATTCGAAGAAATTGTTGAGGAAGTGAATGAAAGAAATAAACGAAAAAGCAACTTAATTATTTTTGGTATGAATGAACAGGACCAAAGTCAACCACCAGATGCTCGAAGGGAATCAGATAAAATTGCAGCAAGGAATGTAATTCAAGCTATACAACCTGGGGTCCAGATTCAAAGCACGGACATCATCAGATTGGGTCGGCTCATCAATGGTAGAAATCGCCCAATCAAGGTCATTTTACAAAACGATCAGGATGTGCATCAAATAATTAGAAATTCAAGAAATCTGAGAAATTATGACGAATTTGGGAGAATATCCATATCATTCGACCGAACACGACGGCAATTGGATCATTACAATTTGGTGAAGACTGAGTTGGCGGACCGTCACAACAAGGGTGACACCAATTGCAGAATAAAATACATTAATGGAGTACCAAAAATTGTGACCAACACTTTAAACTAAATCAGCCCAACTTCACCCATTCATTTTCATGCAACTACCAAAACGTGAGAGGTATGCGAAGCAAAGTTTCAAAATTCTACGCCTGTGTTTCGGAAGAGGAAAATGACGTGGTTGCTCTGAGTGAAACGTGGCTGCAAGATGACATCAACAACAGTGAATTGTTTCCAGGTGGTTATATAGTTCATAGATCAGACCGCAAGTTACATGAAACAAATCTTCAAACTGGTGGAGGGGTTCTACTGGCTTGCAAAGAGTTTATGAACAGTAAAAAAATTAACCTGGATATATTCAAAGACAATCTGCCATCAATAGATATATTAGGTTGCAAGTGCTCTTATAGTCACATTTCCTTCTATCTATTTGTTATGTACATTCCACCATATACTACCTTAGTTCAATATGAACAGTTTTTTGAAATGTTTGAACAAATTCACGAGGTATTCAACGAAAACATTGTAGTGCTAGGCGATTTCAATATAACACACTTCCTAAACAAATCCAATGATGATACCAAAACATCACTGGCGAATAATTTTTCCAACTTTTTTGACTTAAAACAGCTCAATAACATTCTCAACTCCTCTAACCGTTTGCTAGATCTTGTGTTTGCAAATGTAAAGTGTGAGATTCTGCACGATAATGCCCCACTACTAACGGAAGACCGTTACCATCCAGCCTTAATGATCAACATTGATATATCTTCAAAATATAAAACATTCAAAGTAGAAAACTCTCAAAAAACATATAACTTCAAGAAAGCAGATTATCCGTCTTTGTATTTGGTTTGCAGTAATGTGACTGGTCATTTTTGAACAATTACACAGACGTGAACCTTGCAGTTGGTAAATTATATGAGACAATATACTCCATTTTTGACACACACATACCACTATACAAAGCAATCAACCACAAATACCCGATTTGGTACTCTGCCGAAATTATAGAAAATATTCGTGAAAAAGCCAATATCTTGAATAAATATAAAAAGACTGATTCAATATATTACTTAAACCACTACAGAAACCTGCGTTCCAGCATAAAAACACAAATTGAGCAAGCCTATGAAATATACCTAATAAATGTACAGTCATCAATTCACAATGATCCTAAATTTTTTTGGAATTATGTTAACTCAAAAAAACAAAAATCAAGAATCCCTGGTAAAATGAATTATGACAATCAAGAACTAGAGAGCCCTCAAGATATAGTAAATGCGTTTGCTGAGTTCTTTAGCAGTGTGTATCTTCCTATCAATTCAACTCCAAGTGATCGTTCAGAATTGGTAAATAACAGAGAAACTATCAATATCACAAACATTTCTGAGGATGAAGTGAGAGAAGCGATAAAAAAACTCAAGAATAAAATGACTGCTGGTTTCGATTCTATACCATCTTTCATAGTGAAAGATTGTAGCTCAATTTTAGCCGCTCCTCTCTGCTTCATCTATAACCTATCGTTAGAAACAGCAACGTTTCCTGATGTTTAGAAACTTGCCAAAATCTGCCCAATTTTGAAGAACGGGGATGTTTCGGCCATAACAAACTACAGAGCAATCTCGATAATCTCAAACTTCGCAAAGGCTTTTGAAATTATTCTGTATAAACACATTTACTTGTCAACTCACAATCAAATTAGCGATTCTCAACATGGTTTCATGAGCCACCGCAGCACGGCATCAAATCTAGCAGTGTTTTCCCATTATGTGTGCTCAGCATTAGATAAACAGGGACAGGTGGATGTGATATACACGGATTTTTCTGAGGCCTTTGACAAAATTGATCATAGCATTTTACTTTCTAAACTGGATGTCGTTGGCCTTAGTCAAAAACTACTGAGTTTCTTTGAATCGTACCTTCTTAACCGAAACCAAATAGTTCACTACAATGGATTCAAATCAAACACAATAATTTCTACGACTGGTGTACCCCAAGGGTCGAACTTGGGACCATTGTTGTTTTTAATTTTTATTAATGATTTAGACTCACAAATAAACTCTATGAAGCTTTTTTTTGCTGACGATCTGAAAATAGTAAGTTTTATCCAAAATGTGGATGATTGCATAAAACTTCAGGAAGACATAGATAATGTACAGGCTATTGATAATATCTGCTTAAATAAGAAAGCGATGTCATATACAAGAAAACACACATATACTGAACATCCATACAATATTCAAGGTAGATTGTTGACTCGTTGTAATGAGACTAAAGACTAGGTGTATTCTTTGACTTAAAATGGCTTTTGCCAATCACATGAATAAAAAGCTTCCGAAGCCACTAAAATGTTAGGATTTATCATAAGAAACTGTCAGAACTTTTCAAATGTTAATGCCCTGAAAATATTATACTTCTCATATGTAAGATCCAAACTTGAATACTGCTCAGTCATTTGGAGCCCCTACTATGTTTGTCATGAGTACACAATCGAAAAAGTATAAAGAAAGTTCTTGAAATTCATGTATTTCAAAAATTGTGGTATCTATCCAGCTAGAGGCTCTGGCCATAACAACCTTCTTGACCACTTTCAATTCATTTCTTTAGAAAAAAGGAGAAAATGTGCGTCAATAACTTTTCTTCATAAACTGCTGCACGGCCTGATTGATTGCAGTTTGCTTTTATCAGAACTGAACTTTAGGGTACCAAGGGCTCATTCACGGCTGAATCTCACATTTTACTGCTCCACAGCGCGAACAAATTTAATCTTGCATTCTCCAATTGAATATATGTGTGATAATTACAACTCCATATGCAGTTTTTGCGATATCAATACTTGTTCTGTGAAGCATATGAAAAAAGTAGCAATGGAAATATGGAATTGACTATAGTTAATCTGTTTTTGTTGTTTTTTTTTCTCTTTCTCTTTTGTTACCGTAAGAAATTATATACCATCACTTTTACCGTTTATTACCGTTCATTACCGGTCATAACCGTGCATTACCATTAATTAGTTTATATTAGTTTAGTGATTTTTCGTCTCACTAGTGTAATTTACACTTTGTTTTTTCTTTTTTCTTCTTTTTTTATATATTAATATTGTATCACATGTGAACTTAATATTACTTGTTAATTATCTACTACTTAACAGTACTGATGTATTTAATTATGTCCTGTAATTGGGTTTTACCTGTTGGGCAATAAATGATTATTATTATTATTATTATTATTATCACATGGGTTTGCGCCAGGTATGGTAAGGATAGGTTTGGGAGCTTAGGTCCTGCAAATTCCGATTATTTAGCTAAATTATTTACAATATTTACACACTATCTACAAGCAATCATTAGTTTTATGCAAAGCACAGTTCGTCATGCACAGTTCTATGCAGTCACTTTTTTAGTATAGTTTGTTTGATTTTCATGGGTGCACTACAGCTTGATCTTGTTTTTTCCCAGGTGTTCTATGAGGAGTTTTGCTCCTACAGCGTTGGGGTAGGTAATTATTTTTTGTACAGTGATGGGTGGTGCGATTTTTTCTTTCAGTTTCTCAATCAGAGCTAAGTTTTGTTGCTGCTTGAGTGGGCATCTCAAACAGATGTGGTTCAGGTCCCCTAGCTCACCACATTCGCATAGTGGGCTGTTCTATTCTATGTAAATGTTGGGGGGTCAGGCAATGTTGTGTTCGCATGCGTATAATGGTGGTGATATGTCTTCTGCATGTGTAAGGTGTTTTGTAGAACCATGGTTTCTGAGGTGGTTCCGGACATAATTCATGGTATTTTTTCCCTTTTTCTTGACTTTGCTGGTTGTATATATTGCACCAGACGTTCTTCAGGTATTTTTTGATGTTCTGATATAGTTCGGTGTAGTGAATTTTATTCTGTATGGTCCTTTGTTTTCCTCGACCTTTGTTTGCTAGTTTATCTGCCCTCTCATTTCCTGTTATTCCTGTATGGCTTGGTACCCATATCAATTTGATGTCTTTGTTCCTTGCCGTTGCATCAATTAATTTCCTTCGAACATTCAGGGTGATCTTGTAATTTTTTGCATTTATGCCACTTTTTGTTATTTTTTCCAGAGCACTTCTGGAGTCCGCTATTATTATCAGTTTATCAGTATTGTTCGTTCTCTCCGTGATTGCTCTGTCTATTGCCAACATTTCTGCCTTGCATGTTGTTGTTCCGTTTTCCTATTGAAGCATCCGTGTAGATTATTGTGTAGATTATTTCGTGCTCGGGGTATCTACTTATTAGATCTTTAAAATCCAGCTCGCTGCCAATGTCTCCTTTGGTGATATGTGAATTTATCCATTGTAATTATGTTATCTGTGTTTCAAGGTCTGCTCTGAAGCACGGGAGCCCATTTTCTGTTTCTATCTGATTTTTGTATTGTAGAGCTAAGTCGAGCCCCTCTATCATGTCCGGTGGTGCTTTATTTCTCCAATATAGTGGTTCCTCATTGTATTTTTCGTAGAGGTTGATCAGCATAGTTGTGGTTTTATTGCCTGTGTGCGCTATGCTTTTGAGGGCGTACTTCGTGCATATCCAGGTTCTCCGTACTCCTAATGGGCTTTCTCCTCCTTCTGCCAACAGTGCATTGGTGGGTGTTGATTTCATGCACCCTAGTGCAACTCTTAGTGCTTGGTATTGTGCTCTATCAAGTTTTGCCAAATTTGCTTTTGACGTTTTGAATACGGCTTGCATGCCATATTCTAAGTGTGTTCGTACTATTCCTTTGTAGATGTTCAGCAGAGTTGTTGGGTCTGATCCCCACCATGTTCTGGTTAGTGCTCCCATAATATTGATTCCTTTGGTTGCTTTCCTAACACAGTTTTCTATGTGTTCTGTCCACCTCATTTGTCCGTCATAGATCACTCCCAGATATTTGTATGTGTGCGCCCAGTCAATGGTGTTGTTCTCTAATTTTAGTTGTGGTTGAGGGGTTCTCAGCGCTCTCTTTGAGAATATTATAGCCTTGGATTTGGAAGCTGATATTTTCATTCCATGCTGGTACAACCATGTGTTCACATTATATAATGTCTGATCCATTGTCTCCAGTAGAACCCTGGATCCCTGTGTGATATTACCAGTGCCAAGTCATCCGCGTATTACAGAATTTTGGTATTGTGAGCTCCTTGTTCTGCTAGGCTTGCTGTATATATATATTGAATAGTAGGGGGCTCAGGGGTGACCCTTGGGATAGCCCTTTATGAGCTTCTTGGGGCCCACTGAGCTCTCCCGTGTTTGGTGATCTTATTGATATTCTGCGGATTTCCAGAAGTTGCATTATAATTTTGATTATGTCCTCGTTGACATTGGCTTGGTTGAGACTCTCAGATTAACATTGTCGTACGCTGATGCCAGGTCTAGAAATACACATAGTGTTTTCTCGTTTTTGGTAAATGCAGTATATATTTCAGTTGACAGTGTAATAAGGTTATCGATAACCCCCTTACCTTTTCTGAATCCTGTTTGCATGTCCCCAAAGAACTTTTCATTTTCCAGTTTGTGTTCTATTCTATTCTTTAGCATTGACTCAAACAATTTGCAGATGCAGGGTGCTAGGACCAAAGGCCTGTAGCTGTCATATTTATTTGGGTCTTTGTCTCGCTTGAGGGTTGGTATAACTGTTTGAGTTTTCCATTCTTCTGGTACATTCATGGTTCCTCGGAGTATGCTGTTGTAAAAGTGTACTAATTTTATTATCATATTTTCTGGAAGTTTTTTAATCATGGAGTAATTTATCTGGTCTGTTCCTGGTGCCGTTTCTTTTTTCTTCTCTAGTTCCACCATTAGTTCTTCTACAGTGAATAATGGGCACTGCTCTTGATTGGTATCCACAATTCTGTTGTTATTCTCTGGTATGTATGGTGGGGTGAGACTGTTCAACAGGTCTGCTATCCAATTTGCATTTTCCGTGGCATGTCGGTTTTCTCCCGCAGCTGATTTTGCAAATTTTCGTACTACGTTCCATATGTGTCCAATAGGGGTGTCCCTGTTCAGTGTTTCAGTGAATTGAATGAAGCTTTGTTTTCTCTTTCTTCTTGTTATTTTCCTCATTTTGGCTGCCGTTTTTTTGTAGTTATAGTTATAGTTTTCATCTGTCGCTTGATTTCAGTACTCCCTTAATGCAGTCCATCATAGTCTGTATTACTCGTTGCATTCTTCGTCCCACCAGCATGGTTTTTCCACAAACTTCTTCTTTCCTACTGTTATGCTCATTTTTGGTATAGCTATATTAGCAGCATTTGTTAGTTTTTCCGTCCATTCCTTGTAGTCCATTTCTTGATGCACATCTGCTAGTTCTGTATTGTACCGCTGCCAGTCTGCTTTTTTGGTGTTCCACCTAGATATGGGTTTATTTTTGAATTGGTGGTCTATATTTCTATTGATGGATGTTGTGGTAGGTAAGTGGTCACTCATTCCTGGAGATTCTAGTACATTCCAATGACAGAGGGTGGCTAGATCTGGTGAGCAGATGGTGATGGCCGGGCAGCTGTTACCTTGTCCAGGTAGTGTTATACCTGTTGGTCTTCCATCGTTTAGGAAAGTTACGTTGTTTTTGTTTAATGATGTCATCAAGTTTCTGGCCCTTACATTATTGTTGGTGGATCCCCATGCTTCGTGTTGTGCATTTAGGTCGCCCATTATAATGTATGGTGGCTGTAGATTTTCAAAAATATTATCATAGTTGTTCAGTGACATGTGGAAATCCGGTGGACAATATGATGTGATCACCTGCATGTTTCCTACTTTTATTCCTTGGATTTGGAAGCGTCGTGGTATGTTTAATTGTATTTGCATTTTTTGGAATGGTACAGATGTGTTTATTGCTATGGCTAAACCTCCGTAGCCGTCATGTCTATCCTCCCTTATTATTGTGTAGTGCTTAATGTTGAATTAAATACTTTATTAAGGTAAAGATGAATATAAAATAAATAATGTAAATAAGTAAAATGTTCTATTCAAAACTGTGATTTGTCCTCTTGAGCATAGAAGAGGACGTATGCTTCTCCACTCACAATAGATTTTGGTGATACCGGTGATACTCTCGAGTCATTGTACTCATGCCATGTGCCTGCATAAGGGTGCCTACAGTAAGCCGTGTAGTGTCCGTTAAAAGTTGTTCTGCTATGGTTGGATACAGCATACAAGTTGTAGCGACACGGAGCTGCGTTATCTACTGCATAAATATTCATATCTAATCCATCAAGAGGAAAGTCAATGAAAACATTTAGTTTTCCTCTGAATCTCTCCATCTGCGAAAATCTTTTCAAGTGAATTACTAAAATTTTGGGGAATTTAAGTATAGATATTGACTTCCTGCATTTTCTCCTTTCCTTGCATTTAGAACAAGTGGGTTTTTCGTCATCATCCAAAATTTCTTCCCTAGTAAACAAGTCTAAACATTGCCACAGTCTGAGTTTGCCAGTACACTCTGGAATAGGGAGTGAAAGGTCCCAGAATGGGTCAAAAGTGACAGAACAATGGCCACAGAAAGTACATTTCAACGATGATTTCAGTTGACCAACAAAGTTATCGACAATTTTCGAGTTGTCCATTCTAAGATATCTTGACCAAGACTCTTTTGCCTTTTCATTATCGCTCAAATTTTCATCGATTTCTATGAACATAGGTTTAGGCCTTTCTCTTACTCTGTTTACATCTTCATGAATACCTTCCAATAAATATCTGAAAAATTCCTTGGCATCCTGTTGAGCGTTACCCATAAAACGAGGTGCGAATCTTTGTAACAGGTTCTTCAAAGAAACAGTGTTAACCACCACATCAGACGAATCTTCTGACCAAAGTTCTTTTACCACTTCTTCAAATGCTTTTACCAAAGCACCCTTCATACTTGATATGCCTGTGTTGATATCCTTCAAATGTTCGTCTTTTCTCAGATACTCGAGCAACCATCTGGTATTCGATAAACATTGTATTGCGCTATTCATAAAGCAGGTATTGCCAATGTTTTTCAAACCATTAAGACAAAGAGTTTTGGAGCTTCCAAGCACAAGTGGTTTGAAGGAATCATAACTGAGGGAGATGCGCTCACCGCTACTGCTATCTTCAATGGAAAAGTCTCCTATGCAATGATTTTCTCTATCATTGGAGCGCCGCAATAAGGAACTCGATTGGAGGCTGCTTGAAATCGAGTTGGATGAAGATGTGGTAGATCGCGTTATTTTTTTGAAAGTGGTTGAATCCAAATTATACTTTTCAGGTATTTGTCTCCGAATAATATACTTATGGATACTACTTGACATATTCATTCTTTGTGGACGAATAAATATATCATCCAAACGTTGAGTAGCAGGAATAGAACCCAGAATTGACGTTGCGTTTCCTCTTTGGATGGCGATACTGATATGTTGTATCAAAAAAGTCCTTGCTCTTCGATCATCTGTTTTATTGATCAATTTTTGTCCAATATGATTAATTAATTCTGTGGCATAACTACCAAATGAATCGAAGGTTTCAATTGCTACCGGATAAAACATGTATTGATCTTTTAAAGTAGAATATTTTTTCAATTTGGACTTTTCAGCAGAATCTGCAGCCCCACCAGCATTTCTGGATGTTGAATCAATATGTGATGCTGCAACCATATCTACGCAGGTGAAGTCCCAGACTAAAGGTTTTCCATGACTCCATGGGATGAGAGACATCCCATCTGGACGCTTACCATCATCACGAATGATTCCCAAAGGTTCTAAGACAGCAGGAATATCAGCAGTTGATAAAGCTCGCTTGATTAAGTCATTTACTGTTGAATGACGAGACGAACGCCCGGAACTGAATCTACAACTCAATCCATGCGTCCCTTTTTCGTTGACGATAAATCCACATCTGCATTTATGACTCACACAAATAGAACAGCCCAAACGTAAACCCACAGAAATCCTGAAAGATTCATCATGTAATAAAGTTCCAAGGAATGCAACTGGAAGCGCGTTGAGCCAAGCTCCAGATTCTTTCGTACTAACTGCCTTCAGTCGAGCCTTTTCAATAGGAGAAATAACAGCCGAGTCAAGGAGTTGTTTAGATGACAATTCAATGAGAGGAAGATCCCAGGATTTTTGGGAAATTTTATTATTAGGTGCAGAGGTTCCAGTTTTAGAACACCATACAGATTCACATTCTATATAGTAAACATCGGACACACTGGAAAAATAATCAGGTAAAATTTGATCAACCAGATGTTGAATGCTGTTCAACGAAGAAAGAAAAGCTGGTAAAGCAAGTGAAGATGCTTGTCGTATACCCAGACCACCCTTATTTACGGGAAGTGTTGCTTGAAGCCACGTGGAAAGGCTGAAATTATTATTAGTAATCTGCTCCAAAATCATACAGAGTGTTGAGTCGAAGAGATCAAGTTCATTTTGACAGCGCCAAGTCGGGCAACATCTCAATGTATATATCAATTTGGGTATAGCTAGACAGTTCTTCAGAAGAAAATACCCAATATGCTTTGGAATAGAATCCATGCGGGATGCCATCAAATTCAAAGATTTAGTCTTTTGGTTCAGGGATTGTGCCAAAGATTCTTCTGACATGGGTGCACCAAGGAGGGTCCAGTTGATTTTATTCATAATTTTCATACCAGGAGCAAAACTGTGAAATTTTTCTGGTATGTCATCTTTCAGGTCGTCCAAGCAATATAGTTCGCATTTTTTTAAATTCAATTTAAGACCAATTTTTTCTGATGTTGAAATTATTTTCTTGAACTGTTCTAAAATTATATCAGATTTACCACCTATGGAGCCGTCATCAAGATACCAACAGTTGAAATCAGCCTTGATTGATTTGGTTAAATTATCAATGCATAAACAGAAGAGTGCTGGGCCCAAAGGGTCTCCTTGCTGGACACCTCTTTCTGACAAAATAGTGTTATTTCCAAAATTTAAAAAGGTATGTTTCTTATAACATTGGCTTATGAAAGGATATAGATTCGGAATTTTGTCTTCTACTCTTTCTAAAAGGATATTTCTATGAATCATATTGAAAGCATTTTGAAAATCTATTTTCAGGAATACGGTGGAGGCAGGATCTGGATGTTGATTTAAAAATCGACGAGCAGCGTGAGCAACGGCTTCACATCCCCCTGGGGTTCCAAAACCGAATTGAATAGGGCGAAATAATTCACCTAAAGTTTCTTTTATCTTCGAACAAGCTAGTTTTGCCACAAGCCGTCTAAAAATCAAGCCAACGGCAATAGGTCTAATGCCACCATCTTTTTTTTAAGAGCAACCAATGAGGCTCCGTAAAGTATGGGAATCACATCCTGTATGACTTTTCCAGTGAGTAAGAAGTTGCAAAACGAAGTCAAAGAAGTCAAAAGTTTTTCGCCCATGGATCCAGAACTTTTGGAAAGCAAATCTTGAAGGTGCGACGGCCTCAACGAATCAAGTCCACCAGAAGATCCAGTACGGAAAGATTTCATTGCTTTTGAAACTTCAATTTCATTGACTTGTAATGGAATAAAGTTTTCACTCCCTGTATATTCGACTTCTGAATCAGTTGGATGTTTCAAACGTAATTCAGATAGAGTATGACTGTCAAAACTTGCGATAGTGTCAGATGACGACAAGATTCGAACAGCAGATATGAGATCCCCATCAGAGACTTTATTGATTACACACTTAGCAAGGTTCGTGGTTGGTGGTAATGACTGAATTATCTTTAGATATATATTGTGGAATATTATTGTTTCTTATATTAGTTTTTATGATCGACGTTAGAGATTCTTTACGATTTTTATTGGATGTTGGAAGATAGAAAGACTTATATGCGAAAAAAAACAGATTTTCCCAGGCTTCTAAAGAGTTATACTCAACACAGTTGTTAATTGCTCTGCACAATGCTTCAGCAGCGCTTACTCTTGCTGATTTTGGAATTCTTCTTATAATATGGGAGTTCAACTTTTGGAACGACAAACGGGAATTTAGGTTGTCAGAGAAAGATTCATTTTTAGAAAAAGAACCTTCATTCCGAGTCAAAGATCCATCACACATTTGCGAAGCCAAGTTTTTATCATAAGAGCGGTGCATCCTTTTTGTATGAATATTCAAACCTCTTCCATTCTTGAATCTCCTTCCACATATTCCACACTGGAACTCCAGAGCTTCCGAATCAATTGCCGCCCTCATATCCGACATCATTCGTTTTGTGGAAAATATAATTATAAACACCAATAGAACAGGTTGAGATAAAAACCAAATATAAAAACTAAATTAGGTGAATGATAAAATGATCTTGACATTGACATTTTGTGTTCGGCTGTAGGAATGTTTCATTAAGCATAATTATATCAGGTCTTTCTTCGTCTATTATTATTTTGAGTTCGTCATAATTTGCTGATGCGCTTCTTATGTTCCATTGTGCTATTTTGATGTGCTGGCTAATATTCGTCTGGTGAGTCATTTCCTATAGTGTTCGTATTTTCATTGAGCGAGCATGTAATTTTCTGTGAAGTTATGGGCTTCCATGATTATTTGCCTTTTAATTTCTCTTGTGAGATTTGTTTTTTCTATTATTATCTTTAGGAAGTCCACTACATCAATTGAGTCTGATTGGCTTTCCTCGGTTTCCATTTGTTGTGATGGTGAGTTGATTACACTTCTGACTGGGGTTCTGCATGGTGGTGGGAACAAACATTGCCTGTATTCTTCACTATGGTGGATTGGAGGGGTAATGGGTGTTGTTGGTTTCCTTTTTTTATTGTTGAGTGTCTGTGAGTAACTTGGTCTGTTCGGGCTTTGTTGCCTTGCTTATGCGTATCTTTCCTCTACTGTTATGGTTGAGTTTTGATTGGTTATTAGCTGGGGGAAATCTGTGACATTGCCTGTAAATTCTACTTTTTTCTTAGATAGTAGTGTTGGTACCATGGCATATGCCTCATAGTAAGATTTGTTATTGTATGCGATGATCTCCTTTATCTTCTTTTGTCTCTCTCTTTCTTTGCAATTTCTATCCAGTGCGGTATGTTCAAGTCCACAGTAAATGCACTTGGGTACTTGTTTCTGGCATTCGGTTTCTTCGTGTTCTTCTGTGCATTTCGGGCATCTTATTTTACTTCTGCACTGCTTTTTTGTATGCCCGTAACGTAGACAATTTGTGCATTGTAGTACTGGACTCTTGTATACTTGGACTCTAAGTTCCACTTAGTCAAACTGTATACTTTCAGGTATCTTTTTCCCCTGAAACGTAAGTAGGACTTTATCATCTGGGACATATTCGACAGTATCCTTTGTTTTGTTGTGCTCTCTTTTGTTCAGTCTTCGTGCTGCTAATATTTTACATGCTGATTTTGCGTATTTGGCTATGTTGTCCATATCTGCGTCTAGGTCTACATCTCTTATGATACCTTTGCAGGAGACTAGTGTTATGGGTATGTATGCTTCCCATTCTTGTTCTTGAAGTACTCCATTTCTGGTGAAGTTGTTGGCTGTGATGTGATTGATGAATTCTATTCCTATTTTGTTTCTTTCTTTTCTTGTGATTTTGTCTATTCCTCCAACTCCACTGTTTCTTAGGATTCGTCCTACTTTCATCGGGTGTAAGCTACCTATATTTTTGTCTGTGCTCTCGACTATGATAATGTAGGGAGGGGTGTCTAGGCGGTCATATGTTTTAATTGTCAGGGGTTCTGGGGTTGTTGTTGTCTTACTCTTCTGGGGGTCGCCAGGACCCCCTGAGTCCTCCGTCATGTTAACTAACTATAGGCTAGGTGGGGTTAAGCTATTGGGTAAAAGCGTGGTTATATGGCAAAGCAAAATAATTAGTACCCTTGGGTGTCTTACCGATGTTTTACTTTCTCGCGAAACTCTATCACTTGTGTTTATCTAATTGGCACTATCTAAACTTGTGATAATTTTTATTTTATTTTTCTCTCACGAGGTTGTCACTTCACGCACGTGGTTCGAGAAATCACGTAACAGATGAAACGAACTTTTTGTAAGCCACAAAAAATAATTTGAGAAAAGTTAGGTTAGTTTTCGGCATCGCACGGACCAGTCCACGGTCACTTCAAAATCAAGGAAAATTGTCTATTGAAAAAGCATAACCCATTTCATATTGAAAAAAAAAACATTTATGTTTCACGTAACAGGTTAAACAAACTTTTTGTAAGCAACAATAAAATAATTTGAGAAATGGTGAATTTTGAAGGTTATTGTAATTTGTAGTGACTTTTATTAAATGCGAACTGTGGTTATCACTTATGGAGATAGCAAGAACGTGGCAACCATCACCACATATCACAATCAAGTGCCTGCCACATTGAAGGTTTTATGGAAGTTTCCAAAACGTCACCGAAACTATCATACACTCTTGAAAGTGACTGTGATATTTAAGTGGTACAGGATGGTTACCGCAACGGTTATTTTCCACTTTTGAGTTTGAAAACCTTTAAAGTGATTTGCTCAGTGGCCATAATGTTTCAGACAACTCAAATGACCCTAATAAGTTATAGAACTGTGGAGTGGCTACCATAGATGGGAATTACGTGACTACAACCATAAACATATAAAATTTTAGTTATTCTTACTGTATAGTGGTAGATTTAGTTATGATTACGTGATAACCACCGAGTCGAAGTTGCAGTATCAGTTTCCGTCACTATAATGCTGCTTGGGTTGTCACTTTGAAGTGACAATTGTCACTTCGAAGTGACAATTGTCACACAAAAACATCTGGAATTGCCATTTTGAAGTGACAACTGTCAATTTGAAGTGACAGTTGCCACTTTGAACTGACAATTGTCACTTTGAAGTGACAATTATCACTCTGAAGTGACAATTGTCAGTTCAAAGTGTCAATTCAAAGTGATTTTGTAAGTGACAATTGTCAGTTTAACAAAGTGACAATTGTCAGTTCAAAGTGACAATTGTCAGTTCAAAGTGGCAATTCCAAAGGTTTAAAAAATAATATTTGTTGTTGGCCCTTCTACGCCTTCGTACACATAGGATGATTTTTTATAATTTGAGGATAATTTATGTTGTTGTAGCCAAAATGATATTAGGTTCAAGTAATTTTTTATGGAGGTTTGAATCTCAGTGAAATTTTCAGTTATAATAATAATAATAAAAGGAACTTTATTGAACCGAACAAAAATTCAATTCAATAGGCTATCGACCGAAGTCCTTCTGCCTATTCAGTTATATTATCACAAAAGAGTGAGAATAAAGTGACCGAGTGTGAAGTAATCATGTAAGCTTTGGTCGTCATGGAGACAGATGTCAATAAACAAGTAGACAAGCAGGTACCAATGTACTAACAAGAATAAAGGTTTACTTCTCAAGTATTATTATTTTACATGGTGTCAGAAGTGAACTACAATAATCGTAGATTTGAGATAGAAAGATAGTAATATGGAACCAATTTTTCGGCCACCGAAACCTCTAACGTTCGAAGGGAACCTAGATGAAAACTGGATATTATGGAAGCAGCAGTTCAATTTGTTCATGAAAGCTTCAAGCAAAGATGGAACCGATGTGAAAGAAGACATTAAAGTTGCAATTTTCCTCAGTGCCATTGGTGAAGAGGGTCTGAAAGTTTTCAATTCACTGAAGCTGAATAGTGAAACAATCAATCTGGTGGATTTGCTCAAAGAATTCGAGAACTATTGTGAACCAAGAGCAAATATTGTGTATAAAACATTCGTATTCAGAAATATAATACAGAAAGGAGGACAAGCATTTGATAGTTACCTTACCGAACTGAAGAATTCCATTCCTAAATGTGTATTTGGGGATCACGAGTCAAGCATAATAAGAGATCAAGTTATATTCGAAATTAGAGATTTGCATGTGAAAGAAGTTCTCCTACGAGATGGAAATATAACACTGGAAAAAGTTTCGGAATATTGTCGAGCAGTAGAAGTCAGCAAGCAACAAATAGAAGAATTTCAACGTGAAGCAAGTGTGAATATCAACGTAGTCAAAAGAGATGTCATCGATGATTGCAATTTTTGTGGTTACTCGCATAGAATTAGGAATTGTCCAGCGTTTGGTAAAGAATGTGGATTTTGTAAGAAGAAGGGGCATTTTGTCAAGAAATGTTTAGAATTTTCGAAAAACAAAAAGAATATTCTCGAGATACAGGAAGATGAGTCGGAACCTGACGATCATGATTGCATGGAGGATCCCAATGAACATAATTCTATTGATTTATACGTGAGTGAAGTTAGGAAAACACAAATTGAGCGTCAACAAGTCTGGTATGAGTATATCATCGTCAATGGTTTGAAAATCAAGATCAAATTAGATAGTGGAGCAGAAATAAATTGTTTACCATTAAAAAATTTCTCGAAACTCCAAGATGTAAATATATAACCAACAAATATAATGATTTTAGGGTTTGGAAACAATAGTTCGAAACTTAAACCATAGGTATTGCTAAATTGAATTGTATTATAATAATAATAATAATAATATAACTAAAGTTTTTGAAATTGAATTGACAAAATTCAAAATTTGACAAACAGAAATTATTTATCAAAGGATTAAAAAATGATTAGAATTTCGAAATCATATATACAGGGTGTAACATAAGTACGTTAAAATATTCAAGTGACGTATTCCTGAGACAATTTCAAGAAAAAAAGTCTATATAAACTTGTGCCCGGAAATGCTTTGTTTCGGAGATACAGGGTGTTGAAATTGAATTTTTTTTGTTCGCTTTTTAAAAATAACTTTTGCAAAAAATAAGTTATTTGCACAAAATTTGGTACTCGGGATTTTTTTGACGTGGGAAATCATAATTTCGTATTAATTTTCATGTAATGTCTAGAGGGCGCTGCGTACGCTGTCATTATTTATTTCAAATTGCCCTAACATTTTTGACAGTAAACTTTTGGTACTTTTCATGACCTGGTTCCCACACCTTTTCCAAGTAAAAAAGGTACACTTCCTCAACAACGCTGGAGGCGATCGTTTTCGAGATATTTACAATGTTCTATATCGATGCATGTTACTTAGCTCCTAGGGCGCTAAGTGAAGTTGCTGAGAACATTACAAAAACTAAGTATGTGGTAGGTCTCGTCAAAATAAACTACTTTTTTCCTATGAAATGTTTATCAAAAAATTATTTGTTTTCGAGATACAGATTGTTGAAATTTTTCAAAACATGGTTGGTTTTTGTCATAAGTTATTTGCAACTGCAGTTATTTTCACCAAACTTTAAGCACAGTTGAAAAATGCCGGGAGCGTTTCTTATCGTTTTGCAGCAAGCTATGATGCGATCCCTTAACATTTCCTCGTTTTCAATGGGGCTAGCATAAACTAGTGATTTTAGGTGTCCCCAAAAAAAATCGACGGGATTGAGGTCCGGTGACCTCGGGGGCCAATGCTGAGTGCCTCTTCCTATCCATTGTTGGGGATATGCTACGTCTAAGAAATTTCTTGCTATCAGACTAAAATGAGCAGGGGCTTCATGGTGCATAAACCAAGAGTGATTTCGGAGACCAATGGGAACATCTTCCATAAACTGGGGAAGCTCGTGTTCCAAAAAATTTTGGTAAGCATCTCCATTCAAACTTGAGGGGAGAAAATAGGACCCAATTAAATAATCCCCAATTATGCCTACCCATACATTAAAAGAGAATCTGTCTTGGAAATGAGTTTGCGTTATCGCATGTGGGTTATCTTCCGCCCAGATGTGGTTGTTATGGAAGTTCATGATATCAGTTCTTGAAAAATTAGCCTCATCTGTGAAGAGGATTTTCGATAACATTTGGGGATGTTATTCGACTTTTCTTTGAATCCATTGAGCAAATTCGATACATGGTTGAAAATCACGTAGCCTAAGTGCCTGGACACGCTGAATATGATAAGGATATAATTGCTGTTCCTTTAAAATTCTGTAAACGGTCATGTGACTCACATTTAAAGTTTGATTAATTTTTCTTGTACTTGTCTCTGGATGTTCACTAATTTCTTCGAGAACCGCCTCCTCCAATTCCACACTTCTTGTAGTCCGTGGCCGTCCTACTGCAGAATTTCTTTCAAAGCTTCCAGATTCGGAAAGTCGCCGGAAAAGATTCGCAAATGTCGCTGCACAAGGAGTGACGCGTTGGGGATACCTTTCCTGGTAGATGCGTCTGGCCTCGGTTGAATTTCCGTCAGCCAAGCCGTATGCAAAAACCATATCAGCCATTTCAGCATTCGTAAAGTCGGGCATGGTACCAAAAAATCACTTTATAAACTCTGAACTGTGAATTTGCCAATGAATAGTTAAAAATGTGACAGCAAACTTCTATTTTTATAAACGAACGTTCATAGCCTACTCGATTTAATTAACTTAATTTGCAAGCGGAGAGTGACAAAAATTATTTAAATCAAATGTGGCTATACTGATTAAGCAGTTTGATAATGCTCAGTTTAGAAGAAGTCTGTCCGGGTATACTGCGTATAAAGTTTGATGAAAATAACTAAAATTGCAAAAAACTTATGACAAAAACCAACCATGTTTTGAAAAATTTCAACAATCTGTACCTCCAAAACAAATAATTTTTCGATAGTTTATTTTGACGAAAATAATTATCTAGATTTCTTTCTCAAACTTGTTGGCAATAGCCACTTGAGCCAGTTGGTCTCTCTTGTCTATTGCCTGGCAACAAGTTTTCGAAAATCTGTCGAATTATTTTCACTCTCTTGTGATATTACAACTGAGAATGTGATGATGTCAAATTGCAAGGGAAAGCGCTCATTTTCCAAAATGAAAAAAATAGGCGAATTTCGATGAGACAAAGCTCGCAAGACTCCCTTTGTTTACGCTGTAATTTAATTTATTTCTTGTATTTTATTATATCTACATATGCTCGTGTCGAAATAATTTGATTTGTTCCGCAATAAATTAAAAAAAAAAAACTTGTTTGAAAAATAATTAGGGGCCTCCACTCCTTTGTTGCCCCAGGGCCTCCACACCTTTTAATCCGGCCCTGAATAGCGTGATATTTTGTCATAAGTTTGTGTTGAATTCGTCTTGCTCTCGTGTTCTCAGATTTGAGAAGTAAAATGAAAAGTTTTACACTTGAAGAAAGAATCAACATGAGTTTAACCATTGGAGAGTGTTACGAAAATTGCTTATTAGTGTCTCGAGGGTTTATGCACAAAAGTACCCAGATCAAGAGCATCCTGATAAAAATTTGAGAAATTATTAGCCAGATTTCGAGGAACACGTACTATCGAGTACACTACACTGTTCGAGAGATATCGAAACCAATGACTGGGAATGAGGAACTCAATTTCGAAGTTTTGCAATATGTGATTGAAAATCCCAATACCAGTACTAGAGCCATTGCTAATGCAACAGGTGTAAGTCAATCAAGTGTTAGCAAAATTATTAGAAAACACAAATATCATCTATACCACATTCAGCTGCATCAACATCTGAATGGAAGAGACTTTGAACGCAGGCTAGATTTCTGTATGGTATCTTGAACGAGTTGGCGAAGAGATGAACTTCTATGAACATATTTTATTCACAGACGAATCAACCTTCCATAACACTGTTCTGGTGAATCGACATAACTTTCATTAATATGACACCGACACCGTCGATCGCCAGAACCGGTGGAGTGTTAACTCATTCGGTGGAATTATAGGAGACACCATAATTGGTCCTTATTTCCTTGACGGGCATCTGGATGGAAGGAAATTTTTAAGATTCATAAAAAAATATTTTTGGAATCTTTTGGAAAATATTCCTTTGAATGTGAGACAGAAGATGTGGCTACAATTAGATGGTGCTCCGGCACATTTCAAACGTGTTGTCAGGAACTATCTGGACAGAAAATTTACAGATGAATGGATAGGGAGAGGTGGTCCTTATAACTGGCCAGCGAGATCACCTGATCTTACACCCTTGGACTTTTTTTATGGGGACAAATCAAGGATATTGTATACAGTATATCACCCACTACCCCTGATGATATGAAACTGAGGATTAGAAATGCCTTCCAAACAGTAACTCCAAATATGTTGAAAAATGTCAGGAGCTCATTCGAAAAAAGAATTAGATGCTGTATTGAAGTAGATGGTGGTCATGTGGAACATGTATTATAATTTTTTTCAATTTTGCCATAAACTTTAATCTTTCAATATTGTTTTTTTCAGTAAAAACCAGTAACCCCAAAAATAGTAGATACAGGTGGACCAATATAACAATGCTCTAAAGAAAATCAACTGTAAGTTGATAAGGTTCAAATTCAATTTGCTAATAATATTGAAGAACTAGTCTCCAGTATTCGATATCAGACTACTAGATGAAATAATGTTAATTCAAAAAATTCATCGGATTTCGAAAAGGCTTCGATAACTCCTGAAGCACCATATTTAGGTATAGGGAAATTTTATATCGTTCGAAAGAAAATGAAAAGATGAATCTTGTCACGTGGAACAATTCCATTTGAAATAACAAAGTTATTGGAGTTCAAGTATGCCGTAAATGTTCCTGATAATATAAAACACACTGTATACTATTGATCGTCTACTCAAGCCACAGTGGCTAGCTGAAAGGGATTTGAGTGACCGGTCAAAATTTCGTACACCTGCCGTGGCTAATTCCAATGATATTGAATTTCTTTGACGTTACATTTTGTGAAAAAGTTGAATATCTCACAAACGGAGAGAGTTAGGTATAGGGATACTTAGTAAATTAGCTCATTTTCTCTCAAAGAATTCAAAAATGCAAGAAAATACAGGGTGTTCCATTAAAAAAAAAAAAAACTTTTCAAATACCTTGTATAAAAAATCATTATTTTTGAAATGTATTTCAGATCGACATACATATACTTCCTCAGACCGTTTACTGAAAAAAAATACGATTTGGCCCCGACAGTTCGACGCGTTCAGTAATGATTTTCTAAGGTCATTTTTGAAATTGCCAAGTGTATATGAATACGGGTCCATCGTTTTACATATGGTGTTGAATTTGCTACATATGGAGTTCAGAGGAGAGTTTGCCATTATGTTAGTTCTTGGTACTGAAATATAGAAGTATTGCTCAACTCTGCTATTATATATATATATATATATATATATATATATATATATATATATATATATATATATATATATAAGTTTATTTGTGGCAGTAGTTCTGGACAGTCAATCAGATTGTTTATTAGCTTATATGCGAAAATACATGAATGCTCTTCGGTCTTCAAGTGACAGTAATTCAAAACGTTTTAGCACGATGTTGTTATCAATACCTTGGGGAGGGTACATTCCATCCAACTTCCATGCCATGTACTTCATAAATGTTCTTTGAACTGATTCCAGTTTGTGTATATATGTATTATATCCTGGAGACCAGACTAAGGAAGAATATTCAATTCGATATCTGAGATAGGAGTGGAAAAGTGTTTCATAGCACTTTGTATTCGTGAAATCTTTACAGTTTCTGAATATGAAACCAAACATTCTCTTGGCAGAGCTGTTGTACCACATACTCAGTTTTTGTAATGTTCTCAGCAACTTCACTTAGCGCCGAGGAGCTAGGAGAAAATTGTAAATATCTCGAAAACGATCACCTCCAGCGTTGTTGAGGAAGTGTACCTTGTTTACTTGGAAAAGGTTGTGGGAATAAGGTTTTTTCATGAAAAGTACCAAAAGTTTACTGTAAAAAATGTTAGGGCAATTTGAAATAAATAATGCCAGCGTACGCAGCGCCCTCTAGATGTTACATGAAAATTAATACGAAATTATGATTTCCCACATCAAAAAAACCCCGGGTACCAAATTTCGTGCAAATAACTTATTTTTTGCAAAAGTTATTTTTAAACAAACAAAAAAATTCAATTTCAACACCCTGTATCTCCGAAACGAAGCATTTTTGGACACAAGTTTATAGACTTTTTTTCTTAAAATTGTCTCAGGAATACATCGCTTGAATATTTTAACGTACTTATGTTACACCCTGTAATGTATATATATATATATATATATAAATATTCCAATGATTTTCACATAGCTCTAAACTATCCCTGTGGAGTCATTCGAGGATGTAGTATATTCTGATTATGGATTCCTATAAAATTTTCTAATCTCCAACAGAAGACGAATTATACACCAAAACATAATATATTACGAGATGTATCACTCTATATATCAATTCACTTCCCCATCAAAACTAACAACTAGGCATTTAGTCGTTTTCGTAAAAGAAAATAATATGAATAAGACGTTTTTGCAAAACTTACATTGAATTGAATATCTCTCCAGTCTGCAACTTCATAATCCAGCCAAGTGGAATTTCTAACGCTAATTTGAAACAAACCACTCCGATATCCAACAGTAGGTACGATCATGAAAGCCTGTGTGTAATCAATTTTGCTTTTGCTCAGTTTTTCCAGTTCCACCGTGAATTGGGCATTTTCTCCCTGAAAAAAAAGCAAAAAATGCTCGTTCATTGTACCATGTATAAATCAGGTATATTTATATATACATTATATTTAAGCGCAAATCAACTTTTTCACTGTCTGGACCTATTTTCTGTCCTTTTGTGTCAGAAGCGTTTCGTTTGAAACGTTACATGAAAACGTTGCACTCAAACTCGACCTTGAAATTTCACTCTCATCATGCCCAAAGGAGTTTCGCTTCGAAAATCCTCATAACACTCATTGGTGCTTGTCTGCTGCTAATTCATTTCCCAATCAGAATTTGTGCTTTTCTTGTCGTTAGAGAAAACATTACATTCTACTAGCCTGACGTTAAACTCAATCCAAAATCGTATATGTCATAATTCAGTACTTTTTTTTGCTAATTTGTATCCTCATCGGAATTTCTGTTGGTTTAACAGTCAGCAGGTACAGTATCTTAATTATTTCATGTCAAAATAAAAATAAAAGTAACACTATCAATTATTTTATTTTAATCAATTTGTCATTTGTCCCCCCCCCCCACAATTGATTTCTCCATTATTAAAAAAAAATACTTTATGGTTTCACAGTTAGCTCGCATTGTTTCTTTGTTATTCCATTTCAAAACCTAAAAGATATAACCCATTATTCAGTGATTTCTTGTTGCAAATTTGTTTTCCTATCAGATGTTTTGTCGCTTTCTCTCATTATATAAAAAAATTGCTTGTTTAACACTTAGCTGCCGCTCATCAAAAATTGTTCATACAGTCATCCAGTCCTATTATATTGTTCATTCGTTCTCTTTCTACATTTGCATTGCTTTAAAATTTGGTACCAGCAACATACTTATTGAATGGCCAAATCAAAAATCGTTTCAACCACTATTTGTGGTTCCGAGTGCCAATTTGTACAGAATCTAGTTTTTTCTGTGGCTTTTGTAATTATAAAAAAATCCATATTGCGCCAGCTTGACAAATTTTTCACTTTTTGATCTAACCAAAAATTATTTTTAGCTTTTTTTCCATCATAATGATAAATAAATTCATACATTTGAAAGATCACTCACGTCTTGAACTGTAAGTAATCCGTCTTCCTGCTCCTCCGATATATTTTCATCAGAAACTGTCTCGCAAAGAAACTTTCAATTTGGCATGGTAATAGAGCTTATCAGCCCACATAAATCCAACTCTGCAGTTAGAATTGAAAAACATACGTTCATGAATATTTTTGAGTGGGAAAAGTCTAGTACACATTTTTTTTTGTAGCGAGTTCAAAATAATCCTTTTAAGAATTTTGCTATTGCTATTTCTGCTCAAATTCATAAGATCATTTGTTTTGCAATGGCCTTACATACACAGCCTAATACAAATACGCCGTTCTTTCCATATATAATTTCTTTTTTCGACCTTTCTCATCTTTCAAAATATCTGTTGTATATGGTAAATGATTGCGACAAAGTAAATGTCACTTATGTAGCCGCACAGTTATCTGGCTTGGTCGAAAAACGGCCAAAAGTAGTTTTTTTGTTAATATAGAAATTTAAAAAAAAACTGTTTCTGGTTTCGATAGGTATTACCCTAGCCTATCTTTCGACATATAATTCCTTTTCATATTCTACCGGGTGAGCGCGAATAACTTGAGGATATTATATATTTTGAGAAAAAATACATGATTTTTTAATTGCTTATATTTTTTAAACCAGTAATCGGATTTCGATAATTTTTCGTTAATGTTGATTTTCAATACACAGTGAATGAGTGTCCACACTCATTCACTGTGTATTGAAAATCATTACATATTTATCATTTTTGAAACACAAGATGGCGGACAAGTTAGATTTTTTTATTAGTATCAGTGTACTTTTTTTTCAATATCTTAAAACAATTTTTGAACGATGTGCTATGAACAGAAGTTATAAATTTGGCATTTTATTCTCATGACGAATAGCGTGTATCATTTTTCAGTTGTAGAATATGATATTTTTTAAACCCATTTTAGGTAGATTTTAATAGAATACTAGAAGTATGGAATAAAAGAAAGGGAATGATAGATCACAAATTAACGAATTCAAATCTGAAGGGTGGATTATTTACACGTTGAACTAAAAACTATGGAGTTTTCTAATGATTAGAAAGTGGATATGCTGTTCGTATATTCGAGGTGTTTGAGAAATAGCATCAGATCTCTTGGCTATGTATCACGAAATGTACCCCGAACGTCGTTAGCCCAATGCCAAAATTTTTCAACATATTGAAAGAAGTTTACGAGAGCATGGTTCATTTGTGAAATCTAAGAATAAAAGTTGCCCCGTTACTGGAAATGGTGGTGATATAGATAATAGATATGTTTTTTTAAAGTTTCATGTTACACATGGTAAAATGATAATTTGATTCAGGATACGTGGAATACAAGAAAAATTAGAATGAGAAAGTATCTCTCAGAGAGATAGCAAGAAAAAGTGGTATATCGCATTCGTTAAGAAGAAAAATTTTGAAGAAACATAAATTCAAGCCATACAGGGTGAGAAAAGTACATCATTTGTGTTCAACAGACAATGAAAACGTATCTCATACATTAGTGCTGAGTTTATTGAAATGAAAGCAATTAGAATATAACAATAACAGAATTTGAACTTACACATTCAATTGACAAATAATTCGATTTTGTGCACCTGTCGAGTCGTGAACTATAGAAGGTTGATTCAGAGAATAATTCAACTGACACTGGCCAATCTTTTCTCAAAAGTTCAAGTTCATGTTTATATTTATGTCATTTTGTAAATTGATTTGTTATATTTTATTTCGGTTGTTTCAAAATTCAGATTAGGAATGAAAGCAACAAGAGTATCAGGAATATGAGCGACAAGAGTATTAGTAATAAATATGAAGATGAATAGTTATTAGAATGATAAGTTTTAGTGAACATTGAGCAAGTTTTACTGCCATTCTGTTTTCTCTTTCATGTCGAATGTTAACTTATCTCTGAGGAAGAAGTAGTAACCACCTGAGAAGAAAGCAAGAGCACAATGAAGGAGCGAAATGCCAACGCATAAGAAACGGACCTGAAGGACCTTTGTACTATTAATACGAGTATTGTGAGATGTATCAAAGTTGAGCAGCACGATGTGATTGAATATCCCAAACCCATTCCCTAAGGCACATACAGGGTGTCCCTGGACTTCCTCTTTTCCTCTCGGGAATGTATAGATGGGGTCAAAATATCACCATTACTTCATATAACTTTTGTTCCTAAAAGCCTTCGTTACCAAGTTAGGGGCCCTCAAAGTTACAAAATGAAAAATGTTTTTCTTTGATAACTTTCAAAGTGAATATTCAAAATCATCTTAATTTTGGTGATTGATCAGTTGTTTTGTTACAAAGTCAGGAACGGACTACCCCCGATGGTCCACATCCCAAAACTTTGAAATGACTGGGTTTGTCAATATGTTTTAACAAAACAAGGTTACCTGGACAATTTCCTGAATAAAAGTACTCGTGTGGAAAATCGATCGGAGCAACGATTCTTAATAAAAATGCAGTTTTACTCGACGACATCAAACCCGATCGTCCACCATTATTAGAAATGAAAAATGTTCACAGTAGAAATACTAATGCTAACGTTAATTCAACAACATTTATAACAGGGATAAAAGTACAGTACCTTGTTAAAAGTTTCATTCACAATGTAGATATTTTTTCAAATGAAATATCAAGTTATGTAGATTCGTGGTGTTTTTGAACTAACAAGCTACTCCACTATGAAATATCGAATTCAGTCCATATTTTGTATGTACGCGTGGAATATGCACGTTTCGTGTTGTGTTATCTGAATCTCATGAAATTAACATTTGGATGTTACAAATTCGTATTCACAGCTTAAATGTTGAGGAGTTTCACTGATAAGTATAATTTCATGAGAGAAAATCTTTATCCCGAAGATAAATTTAGATGAAAAAACGCACATTGGAAGACATAACTAATAAAAAGCAAACTAATAAACTACAAAAACGGCTGCACATGAATAGGTGAAAAATATCGAGCAGTTTTTGTAGCGGATTTTGCATTTCTGTTTGCTCTTGAGGCTTGCGATTGATTATTTACACCATGAGTTTTGTAAGGTAAACATGTTTGCATGATAAAAATTCGTTATGAACATTGTACCTATCATTTCTATTTTTTTTACAAATTAATCTTTTCGAATAATGGTAGACATCTCAGGTTGGATGCTGTCGGACAAAAATGCATTTTTATCAAAAATCGTTGCGCCGATCGATTTTCCACACGAGTACTTTTATTCAGGAAATTGTCCAGGTAACCTTGTTTTGTTAAAACATATTGACAAATCCTAGTCATTTCAAAGTTTTGGGGTGTGGACCATCGGGGGTAGTCCCTTCCTGACTTTGTAGCAAAACAACTGACTCCTGCATGAAAGCTCATCGAACGAATTCATTTGTTTAGTCAATCACCAAAATTTAGATGATTTTGAATATTCACTTTGAAAGTTATCAAAGAAAAACATTTTTCGTTTTGTAACTTTGAGGGCCCGTAATTTGGTAACGAAGGCTTTTACTACAACAACAAACAACCAATACTTCATATAACAAAAGTTATATGAAGTACTGGTGATATTTTGACCCCATCTATACATTCCCAAGAGGAAAAGAGGAAGTCGAGGGACACCCTGTATATGGAAACAAGGTTCAGGCGAGAAGGCGATGCAATGCTGAACAATGCTGAACCAAACAAGTCAAATTGATTCAGTATAAACATGTTCATCGATGTCAATCCCAAAGTCAAAACGGGATTCTGTGCAGGAAAAAGCATCCAGCGAAAAACCTACTTGAGAGCCCGTTGTGAAAGCGATTTGCTAGCCCATGGAACGAGAAAATGTCAATTATGACACCAACCTCACAAAACCAATTTTAGCGAGCTGAAACGATTTGTATAGTTCTGAGGAATTTGAAAACAGCATCCAGGGATAATCAGCAAGGAGTCAATGCAACTGTCAGCTGGAAGACCAAGCAGCGATACAGAATGTGCTTCGGAATCCAGTACCAGGGTGGCCAAAGAGAGAAGCAGATGTGTGGAGATTTGAAAATGTAAAATGAGCAGTGATTTTTTTGTCTAGCTGTTGAATAGGAGAAACTTGGGAGAGATTATAGGATTGTACTTAGTTTCGAGTCACTTTTTCAGTTATTTTTTGTGAAACTAAGCATCTTTAATTATATGAATTTCAATAAAAATTAACGATGGGGGCGGGCCATCGTTCACAAGAAAGGGTCATATGTCAGGAATATTCCCTCCGAAGATGATTGGCCCATATTGATCAGCACGCTCAGATGTTTATCATATTAATTTTGTTTCAATGTTATTGAATTTCAATATTATTTAACTTCGAATTGTTTGGGAAAGGATCACTATTGCAAATAACTATTTTTGAAGAGAGTTCCATATTCACAATAAGGTCGATTATATACCTCGAAATTAATTGAGCCAATCAAATGTATGTATCTAACCAATCAAATCCCAAATATCATCGAAAATACGACCACATTGTTTGTATATTCGCGAATATACACGCTACTTGCTATAAAACAGGTATTTACTATTGTTTATACCATTAAATAAAAAAAAATTAACAAAAAATTAAACCGAGGATGAAAGGAACTGAAAAGCAAAAAATAAAATAAACCTTCTTAGTTGATAACTAAGCTCCTAAACTAATGTAAGTAATTAATTACGGCGCCAAACAAACAAGCAAATGAGTTAGGTAAAGCGTAAAATGATGTCATTGAGATGCGCGGTGACAATATGATAATTTTTTTGAAGTAATTTAATGATCTTCGTTGATTGTTTGTTTGGCGCCGACTTAAAATCAGTTACTTACATTAGTTAAGGAGCTTAGTTATTAAGACTAAGAAGGTTTATTTTATTTTTTCTTTTCAGTTCCTTTTATCGTCGGTTTAAGTTTTTGTTAAAAAGTTTTAAATTTTCGATTTTTTGTGGCTGAAATCTACTAATTACTACCTATTTAATTTTTGATTACTTCCAAAATACTAACTTACAGTTAAATAATATGATTATCTACTTGAATTATTTATTGTTATATAAAATAAATTATTTTTAGTAGTTCTGGTTAGTTCATTTCATCACTTTGTATATAATTCCATCCTTTTAGAGAATGTAATTATTGTGACGGATGTAGGAGAACGAAAATAATGACAATAGCAATCTGCCAATGTTCACAAGTGAAAAATCAATCATCCCCTATTTTCTACCCATAGGGGTGAATTATTTCATCTCAGATTCAAATATGATCAAAAAGAATCATCCAAATCGGACAACCCAGTACAAAGTTATGCCTGATAGAATCGCTTAACGAACCAAAATTCAGAGGGTGAACGATAAATATCCTCCATTTTACTACCCTTCGAGGAGGTTTTTTATTTCAAATTCAAATGAGACCACCTTTGAAGTACACCCTATCCAATGAAAAAAGAATCATCAAAATCGAACTACTCTGTAAAAAGTTATGCGTGGTCATACATAAAAAAAAATAAAAAAATATACGCGTCGACTAGAGAACCTCCTCCTTTTTGATTTTGCCGGTTAAAAATAACGTTCAACCGTTTCGGAAACACTTCCTCAGAAGAAATTCGAAAAAACGTAGACAAATTAACACCATATTTCAATATGTGTATGTTTGTAATAGCTAGTTCGGTATATAATCTTGCTATATACCACTAGTGAAAGATATTTTGGGTAGAGTATACTTTGATATTTTTCCGCCATTATTGTTGCAAAAATACCTCTCGACTAAATTTCTTTTTAAAGAAACTACAAAAATCTATACAATAGGTGTATGTTGGTCGCATATCCATCAAAAAACATTACCAACTTTGAATGTAATCCTGTATACCAGGATAGAAATATCTGCTATAAGAGGAAGGAATCTGTAACATTCTTGATAGCCAGCCATTATTTCATTAAAAATGATAAATGTCTTATTTTTCGAGATGGCTGACTAAAAGAACCTATACAATAGGTGTATGTTTGTCGCATATCCATAAAAAAATAACGATTTTCCTGGCTAATGCCTCGACGGACGTTGAATTACATCTGATGGATAAACGTTCAAAGTCCTACAAGATAATCTGCAAATGTTTGTTGCGAAATGGATAAATATTAACCACCCACACAAGCTGACCACCTGTAGACTGGTTTCGGGGTATTTGCCCCTCATCAGTACAGGGTTGCAAAGTAGTCCGTCGAGGCATTGGCCAGGGAAATCGTTGCTTTTGGTGAATATGCGACCAACATATACCTATTGTATAAGTTTTTGTAGTCAGCTGTCTTGAGGAATAAGATATTTTTCATTTTTAATGAAATTATGGCTGGCTATCAAGAATGTTACAGATTTCTTTACAAAATGTTAGGAAGATGTCTATGTTTGTATCTATGTAACATCCATGATTTCAGTATTCGAACGAATTAATTTCACGGTAGAAATGGAAGTTGACGGACGATTACCTTTCCTTGACACTCTGGTCATCTGAAATAAAGAGCATTTGGAAATAGACATCTACAGAAAGCCCACCCACACGAACAGGTTCATCCCAGTCGATTCAAAACACCACATTCAACACAAAATGGCTAGTTTCAATTTTCTTATACACAGAGCCGTAAACTTCCCATTGAATGCTGATCGTTTTCAAAATGAAATCAAGAATAATTAATGGATATACACCAGACATTATTGATAATATCTTGAGAAAGAAACGTTTCACATGATTAGTGAATGAAACGACGGAAAGCAAAAGATTCGTGAGAATCCCTATTGACTGATAGTGAGAATAATGAGATCTGTACACCACCGGATTTATTGGAAACGGCGAAAACAGCAACTCTGAACTTATTGCCGGAAAAATAAAAAAAGCAATGGATTGGCGAAACTTGAACCAGGCACATTCATTCTCCGAAAATGTCCTTCTCGCTTATTTTACAAAACTCTCTGAGAAATATAAGTCGTCATAGTTGTGGAAGATAAATCTGAAATTCAAAATGAATGAATGAATGAAGTATCTATTATTTTCATAAATAATATTTAGATTGCATTAAAACTCTGACTATCGTATAGTCTTCAGCGTATAATGATAGCTATTATTCCCGAGGATAAAAATTTCGGAATTATCCGATATATACTATTATTTGTTCTTGACTTTTGTTTTTATTTCCGACATGCTTATAAAGATTATAAAGGCATTAGATATGTATTGATTGATTATATTATATATATATATATATATATAAATATATATATTTATATATATATATATAAATATATATATAAATATATATATATTTATATATATATAAATATATATATATATATAAATATATATATATTTATATATATATATTTAAATATATATATATATATATATATATATATAATATATATATATATAATACAAAAAAATACACGAAATTTTGTATCCAAGAATTATCGTGTTTTACTTTTTTTAAATCTATATTTGCTCTTTCTCTCCCTAGGTGTGAAAAAAACAAACAAAGATTTCAATGTATAGCGGAAATATTAATATTTTTTATTAATGTCCAAATCATTTTCTTTTTCGGCCGAAAATAAGACTAAAGCCGAAGCTTCTTTTTCGTTTTTGTTTTCGGCTGTAAATCCATTTTCGATCGGACACTAATTTTTCAATTTTTACCAACTTTTATTCAAGTGGTCGTATCAGTTTCACATATGCGTCTACAGTATCTATATACAGGGTGTTACAAAATTCAATGCAAGTATTTTAAATACGCCCTTAAAATACTAGGGTCAAAATAAGAATGTTTTTCCCATAAACCTTCACCCCCTCCAAAAATGGTAAATTTTGAATTGTGGCTACAATTAGGCATCAAATGTTCGGAAAATTTACAAGCTCATGGTTTTCTGGACGCTCTATTCATTTCTTGCTTCAAAAATGAGGTTACTCTAATTCAAGGGTGTGAATGAGGGTTGTTTACAGTTTTTATGGCAAAAATTCAATATTTCCGCCGAAAAAAATTAAACATCACCATGAAAAAACCCAAAATTTTGGCCTCTTGCATTTTTTTGATTAAGCGATAAATGAATTATTAAAGTAACAAACTAAAATACTTAGTGGGCTATGGATTCCTATTTTGTTTCTGCTAACAAATGATTCTGATGTTTTTTGTCAAACTAACATAACGGTATGTCATAACTTAATGTCATAATCGATTTACTTCCCTCAACTTACTATTACAAGCTCAGAACGGTTGAATTACGACAGTTTGTGAAAAAAATAAATAATGAACTTTTTACACCAAATTGTTGAAAATGATTTAAGGGTCAAAACAAAGAAAAATTACTTCTAGAATATTAGGTGTATCAAAATGAGATTTGGTATAAGTGAATGGTATGTGAATAGGAGAGTTTTCGCATAGAATAGAATAGAATAGAACTTTATTAATCCATAAAATACCATAATTACATGGTGTTGGACAAGTCAACTATAAAGTATCATAAAAAGATATTTTACAATAAAAGCATGTGTAAAAAATAGATAAAATACAATACAACAAATATCAATATAGTTAAAAGCTCATTGAGTATCAGAATAAAAGAAAAAATAATTAATTAGGATCTATTCCTGCTCAAAAACTCATTCACTGTGTAGAAAGTTTCAGATACTAAAAAATCCTTGCATTGTCTTTTGAATTTTTCGTATGAATTAATGCTTTTCAGTTCGCTGGGAAGTGCATTAAATATTTTTATAGCGATGAAGTGGGGCGATTTCTGGTACATTGCAGTTTTATGTCTGGGTATGTCCAAGTTAATGTGGCGTGTTTGATATTCATGCTGTTTTTGGGAAACATTATTAATATCGCTCTTAATAAAAGTGAGGCATCTCAAAATAAATATTCCTGAAAAGGTAAGAATTTCTTGACATGATTTTTGGGTAACCTTCCACAAAAAACCACATTCATTCAATACTTACAAGTACGGTAAGAATTTGTTTTTTTTTAAATGTATTTCTGCAGCTTTCCCTATAACTCAGTTGAAAAATAAGTCTGATTAGACGCTTTTGAGCAATGAATACTCTTTCCCAATTACTTGATGAACCCCATGCTATAATATTGTATGATATATGGCTATATGCAAAAGCATAGTACAAGTCCATTAAACCTTTTTCATCCAAATATGGTTTCATTTGTAGTATGGCGTAATATGCTTTATTGAGTTTCGTACAGACATGATTCACTTGAGTACTAAAAGAAAGCTGAGAGTCAAGATAGGTTCCTAACAATTTTACATCTTTAGTAAAAGACAGATCCTCAGGTAATTGGAATAGTGAGGGAATCTCGCGACGCAGATAAAAATTTATACATTCTGTTTTACCTTTATTCAATATTAGTCTATTGCGTGAACACCAAGACGCCATCTCATTATAGGTAACTCTAATGTGTTTTTGTAGCTCCTCTGGGGTAACTGCTGATACAGTTTTGGTTGTATCATCCGCAAACATGGTAATTTGTCCTATGCTGATATTTCTCGGTAGATCATTAGCAAAAATTAAGAAAATAAGTGGTCCCAAAACTGATCCTTGGGGAACACCCAGGGGGACTTCATGGCTTTCTGATAATTCATTTTCGATTTTCACCAATAATTTTCTGTTAGTTAAATAGCAATGTATCCAATCCAACATGACTCCTCTAATCCCGATAAAGTATAATTTTTCGAGAATAAATTGCAAATTTATACTGTCAAATGCTTTGGACAAGTCAAACATCAATGAAGCAACATACTTCCCACAATCTAACTCGTAATATATGTAGTCCAAGAGGTGGTTTGTTGCTGTTTCTACAGATTTAGATTTTCTGAAACCGTGCTGTGATACAGATAAAATGTTATTCTTTTCAATGAAGCTTATTATAATATCATATGCCGCTCGTTCAAGGATTTTGGATATTTTTCACTTTCCGGTCACTTCCGGTTTCACTGGAAATGACTCTGGCTTTGACTTTTTAAATGTAACATTTTTGGATTTCTGAGACAATTTTGGACATTATTTAAAAAAGTTTCTACGCCTACCTCATTTTTTTGGAGTTACTTTCAATATTACATCTAGGTGGCCATATCGGACGTAAACTAATCTGAGGACCTCAGGTGATTTATTTATTTATTTATACGGGATAAACCCCATTACAATGAAAAATTTCACAAAATAAGTACTAATGATATAAATATAATATACAGAATTATATGTAAGAATATAAAAGGAATGTGTACTCAATAAAAGAGGAACCTATTTCACAAAATAAGTACTAATGATATAAATATAATATACAGTATATATGTAAGAATATAAAAGGAATGTGTTCTCAATAAAAGAGGAACCTATTGCTCTTGCAGAAAGCCAATATGTACAGCATAAAATAACTAGCTTATAAAATTAGGTTTTACTATATAACATAAATTTAAACAATCACCAACTTATATTATTCACTGATTTCTTGAATTTATCATAAGAGACTCCAAATGATGTAAGAAAATTACAATCACAAAGTTTTAGCGACAAGTATGATACATAGGAATAAGACAAGTTGGCAAAATTACATTTTCATGTCTATTATTTTTCAAATGGCGACCATTTTTTGACAAGCACTTCCCGAAAAAAGAATTTTTTGACGAATTTAACGATACTAATCTATTTGTGATTGAATTAAAAATAAGAACATAAATTAAATATTACTAAGGAAAATACTGGATAATAATTTATTTACTTTTGTCAAGTGTGCAGTGTGCCATGGATAGCCATGATGCATAATACTTTGCAGTTATTTTTATCAAGTCTTTTTTGGAAAACAGAACACTCACTTAGGTAATGACAGTGACATAAGCTTTATGAGCAGACAGTAAAAGTTTCTTAATTTTCGTTAAATTTCAGTTTAATTTTTCCTCAAAATAATGTATACTCAAAGTGAAAAAGGGGATATGTTATTAATATTTGGAGAATGTCACAGAAATTCAAAGAATCCTGCTGAGTTGTATGCTCAGAGATATCCCAATCGGCAACATCCAGCCCATCAGTATTTTCCGTATGTTGAGAATTGTTTTAGGCAAGAAGGAAATCAAGAGGCGGAACAGAGGTTTATCATAAATGAAGAGACTGAGAGACCTGGATTAACGTTCTTGCTATGGTGAAGGTTGATAAAACGGTTTAATAAGAAATGCAGATAAGTCACGAATCAGCAAGAAAAATACTGAAAAAGCACGGATATCGAGCATTTAAATATCAGTTACAACATTTGTATGCTTACGATAGCGATAGACGGGTGGGTAGCGTTTTGTGATTGGCTGCTTCAAAATCATAGAGTTAACCCAAATTTTGTCAACTCTATTCTATTTTCCGACAAATCACGATTTACAAATAATGGTATGTTCAATAAGCAAAATACTCGGTACTGGGTCCAACAAAATCAACGTGCAATGAGATAGGGCAATTTTCAAGAAAAGTTTGGCGTCAATGTCTGGGCTGGCATCGTTGGAAACAGAATAATTGGGCCAATATTGTTTCAAGGTCAGTTAACAGGTGTTAGGTACTTAGGTTTTCTACAAAATGAAATCGAGGATCATCTTAATAATCTACCTTCAGCAGTTTTACGGCGAATTTACTTCCAACAAGATGGAGCACCCCCTCATAATACCAGAGAAGTTCTCAATTACTTAATAGAGCATTTTAATAATCAAGTTATTGCAACGGGGGGATTGGCGCGGTGGGTTAGCGTCCGACTCATGATCGAAAGGTCGTGAGTTCGATTCTCGGCCAGGGCAGAAATTTTTCTATTTAATTTGAGAGAATTAAATGTTAAATTTCGTAGCCGGGCCGAGGATGGTCCTCGACGATTCGCTGTTGCGTTCAAATTAACAGTGCTGCTCCTAGGTGGCGTATGGAGTTAGTAACAAGGCCTACCCAGAACACTATGAAATGATACATAAAAAAAAATACTCAACTTGAGAAAAATGGAAAAAAAAAAAGTTATTGCAACTAATGGTCCAGTACGGTGGCCTGTCCACTCAACGGATCTCACTGGGCTCGATATCTTTATTTGGGGATATGTTAAAGAAAAGGTTTACTAAGCAACAGCTCCAGCCAATCGGAGGGTGTGTGTTGGGTGGTGAAAATGTTGAAAAAATCAGTATTCAGTTTGAAAGGCACTGTAGAGTTTTTTAGTGTGCAGAATCGAATTCAGAGGGTTGAAATACATAGCTCCAGATATATGAGACCATTTGTCGTCCCGTCGGAGGGTGTTTATTGGAAGGTGGAAATGTTGAAAAAAATAATTAGTCAAACGGCAGTGTAGAGTTATTTCGTTTGCAGAATCGAATTAAAGAGGAAGAAATACATAGTACCTGCCACATGAAATCGTTTGTCGCCCTGTCAGAGGGTGTGTATTGAGGGGTGGAAATGTTGAAAAAAATTATATAAACAACATTTCCACCCCCAATACACACCCTCGACGGGGCAACAAATGGTTTTATATATCAGGTACTATGCATTTCTACCTCCTGAATTGGATTCTGCATACTAGAAAACTCTACACTGCCGTTCAAACTGAATATTGATTTTGTTCAATATTTCCACCCCCAAAACTCACCCTTCGACGGGGCGATACACGATTTTATACATCAGGAGGTATGTATTTCGACCTCCTGGATTCGCTTCTGTATACTAGACAACATTGTTATGCTAACTGAACACTGGCTGGAGGAGGGCGAACCACTTTATATACCAGATTACTTTATTGTATCAAAATACTCTAGAACCAGCTCTATACATGGAGGAACACTGATCCTTTTTCACAAAAGGATATGTGAAACTGTTAATTTTATCAAGTGTGATAAATATAATTGTATGTTGGTCGAAAAAGAATTTGAATTTTCAGTGATTTACTGTAACGATTATAATTTATACATGTTTTGCCTTTATCGGCATTTGTTATATTCAATGGGTGATTTCAATATAAATTTTGAGAATAAACTCTCCACATCAACATTATTATTAGAAAACATCCTGACCATATTTAATCTTACAATGCACGTTGATTCTCCCACACGTATTTCTAGCTATTCTAGTTCGATCTTGGACTATGTATATTCAAATACCCACAGCATCAGCTGTAAAGTTGTGAGTGCTGGACTCTCCGACCATGAGTCTGTTTTATTTAAATTCCAATGCGACCAAAAAGTGTTGAAATCTAAGAAACGATTTGGTAGGATCTACAGCAGAAAAAACTTTGATAAATTTATAAATATATGCAACAATACAAACTGGGATGATTTCATGCCTCATAATAATGACCCATTGAATAGGTTCCATGAAAAAATGTCAAATGTATTTAATAGTGCATTTCCTCTGCAAAAAATAAAAACTAAAGTAAAAAAGCCATGGATTACGAAAGACATAAAAATATCAGCAGAAAATCTACGATCCCTACATTCAATTCGTAAATATTTGGGTAACGATGCAGCCTTTAACTCCTTTTACAATAGGTATAGAAGTATTTATAGAAATACTATAAAGACTGTAAAACAGCGTTACTATAGTGAAAGAATTGAAAGACCTGCAAACAAACAGAAAGAGAGCTGGGCAATTATAAATGACCTCAGGGGGAAAAACAATACGGCTCCACTAAAAACTAATCTAAACCCTGATTTTATAAATAACTATTATTGCACTGTGGCATACAACTTATCAAAAGAAATAAAATCTAATATTCATCCATTAAGTTTTCTCAAGGACAGATCCATATCAGAGACATTTTTTTTCATGCCTACAGATGCTACAGAAATTAAGCAAATCTTTAAAGAAATTAAAAATACAAACTCTTCCGGTTGGGATGACATGACCATAAAGATATTCTCCAATTTACCAAATTCCGCTCTCACTGCCCTGGCGGAAGCTATAAATGCAAGCTTTACATTGGGAATATTTCCTGCGTGTTTGAAAACAGCGATTGTTATTCCCTTACACAAAGGTGGTGACACCAGCAATCCTGCTAACTTCAGGCCTATTTCTATGCTACCTACCCTCGCGAAAATCATAGAAAAACTTGTTAAGAAAAGAATTATGTTGTTTCTAAATAGAAATAATATTATTAGTTCCAGTCAGTTTGGATTTCAAAGCTCAAAAAGTACGGGAGATGCTATGTTCCATCTGTTAGAAGATGTATATCTACGTCTTAATAATCGAGAAATGGCAGTAGCGGTTTTTTGTGATCTTTCGAAAGCGTTTGATTGTGTGGATCACGAAATCCTGCTGCAAAAGATAGAAGTATATGGCTTTAGAGACGTATCGTTGAGATGGTTCAGATCATACCTATCAGAAGGCACTCAAAAAGTCACACTCCATGTCAACATATCACAATCCCAGACAGTAACTCGTGGAGTTCCACAAGGGTCGGTTCTCGGCCCAATTCTCTTCTTGCTATATATCAATGATTTAGCTTGCATTGATATATCTGCAAATATAACTTAATTTGCAGATGACACTACATTATTTTGGCACAGCAATAATGAGATGCAACTGCAGCAAAGGATTAGCCAAGATATAAAAAAATAAAAGAATGGTGTGATGCTAACCTTTTATCATTCAACATCACTAAGACTAGCATTATCACACTCAAGTGCTCCTCGCTGGAAATTTACCTAGGCACACAATTAATTGAAAACAATGAGCCTGCAAAATTTTTAGGATTGCAAATAGACAAAAACTTGGTTTTTGCAAATCATATAACTAATCTTTGTAAGAAAGTTTCTTCAGGTTGCTTTGCTATCAGAGTATCAGCAAATGAATTGGGCACTATGCCGGCCAAAAAGGTGTACTTTGCTCTGATTGATTCCCATTTACGCTATGGTATATGTTTTTGGGAAACATCTTGCCAATATTTATTTGATAGGGTATTTGTACTGCAAAAAAGAGGAGTTAGAAATATGTGTAAGGCAGGATTCAGGGACTCCTGTAGGTCCTTATTCAAAAAACACAATATCCTGACCTTGCCTTGCATTCTTATTTTGGAAATGGTATGCCTCATGCAAAAAAAATACAAAGATGAAATTTCTACTATATCTCGACGTCATACTAGAAATACGTTCAATATATGTTTACCAATTCCAATTTCTTCAAAAATTAAGAGATCGTTCATTTACAACGGCAAGAAAATGTTTAATCACTTGTCAAATGAAATTAAAGGTGAAACATGTTCCACTAAATTTAGAAAATCAGTAAAAAAGTTTTTGATATCGAAGGCCTACTATTCATTAGACGAATTCTACTCAGATAGGAATATCAGCATAAAATCTTAAATTATTTTAAATTGTGACTATTTATAATATGTTTTATGTTTTTATATATTTTATATGTATATGTTTTATATATTTTATGTTTCTTATGTTAATTGCAAATTTTTGTGACTACGAATGTAATAACGTGATTGTGATGCTATATGTATACTTTTTTCCTATTTACATTGTTATTTATATATTTACATATTTACCTTTAAGTACTCCCTTTGTCAACAAAAATTTATTTTTCCGACAATAAAGCATATTTTGATTTGATATACAGTGCCGTTTAAACTGAATTTTGAATTTTTCAACATTTCCACCCCCTGATACACACCCTCTTGAATCTTAGAATGAATAATTCTACGGGCATTTAGAAGTATAACGCCTCAAATGTTACGAAACGTGTTGAGAGAAACAATTGAACGAACTGAAATGTGTCTTGAACAAGGTGGAATGCACTTTGAAAATTTACTACAGTGAAAGTAAATACATTATTATCCATGGCACACTTGACAAAAGTGAATAAATTATTATCCAGTATTTTCCTTAGTAATATTTAATTTATGTTCCTATTTTTAATCCAATCGCAAATAAATTAGTATCGTTAAATTCGTCGATAAATCCTTTTTTCGGAAAGTGCTTGTCAAAAAATTGTCGCCATTTGAAAAATAATAAAATGTAATTTTACCAACTTATCTTTTTTTATCATACTAGTCATTGAAACTTTGCGATTGTAATTTTCTGACATCACCTGAGGTCCTCAGATTAGTTTACGTCCGATCATGGCCACCTAGATGCAATATTAAAAGTAACTCTAAAAAAATGAAGTAGGCGTAAAAACTGATCCAGAACCATTTCCGCTGAAACCGGAAGTGACCGGAAAGTGAAAAATATGCGAAAACTCTCCTCTTAACATACCATTTACCTATACCAAATCTCATTTTGATACACCTAATTTTCTAGAAGTTCTGACTTGTCTAATAGATTCGTTGACACCCGGTATAAATAGGTACTAAACATTAGGTCGTTTCCTGGCTCTGAATAAACAGAAAGAAAAATAGTCTCCACTGAAACCGGTTTGGTTGTGCATGGTAAATAAATAAATATATTGTTCCAACCCAAACGGGCGGGTGTGCCCCTTTCGAGAAGAGGGCTGTGCGAGGGCGATACCATGTCTAGGGCCAGGCCGACCCTGGACCTCTCCTAGCGGCGAGGACGGAGAGCGGGATGACGACGGGCGACATTCTGTGGTGATCGATCATATCGAACGGCGAGAGATTATTATTATTGATTTTGGTGTTGTATTTAGGGCGATTGAATAAAGGCGTTTACGGTGAAAACGAGTTTTAACAGTTCAGAAGTGTGGATAAAGGACCCTGTGTTTTGGCGAAGTGGTGAAAAGGCGATTTTCGAGATAGTTTCTTTGTGTGTGCAAGCAGGCGGCTTCCAAACAGGTGTTTTTGGCGTCCCAACAAGGAAATAAAATAGTAAGGCGTACTTCTCTTCATACCTGGCGATTATTTAAGGTGTATTGGCGTTCTACAAAACTGTAAGTACAAAAATCATCTATTATTCGGCGAAACGACAATCTCAGGCGGTCCGATTGACAGATCGTGCTTGTAGCTAGCCGGTAATTTTCCACGAAACGAATCAGCGATTCGAATATTGTAAAAACTTATCGTATCTGGCGTTCTTGCGATATAGTGTTCATGCATGTACACAGTTTGTAAGAAAACAATTTACTGGTGATATAATTGTTTTTCGTATGAACATTTAGTTGTTAAAATTGATTATTTGGCGATTTATATACGTTATTGGGAACATAACTATTTCACACTTGGCGAAATTGACCTTGTTCATTGGCGTTCGGCGAGAGGAGGAAATTACTGTATACAGGGCGTTCCAAAAGGCGTGGCGCGGAATATTTTTGGTGTCTCAGCAACATACAATTGATTTAGTCAGTAAATGGCGATCGCTGATGTTTTACAACGGTTTATGGTGATAATTTATTTATTTGTCGATTTCTCATTGGCGTTTATGAACATTTTACTTTTGTTGCTGAATATTAGTGGCGCATAAATCAATTCATTGGTTATGATATATATCCGAAAGGCGTTGGGATAATTTCATTGGATTTGGCGAATTTTTCCGAACACTGAATTTGTTGATTTTGATTTATGATCATTGGTGACGTATCTGATTTAATTTATACTTATTGGCGAATTACCAGGTGTGGTAAAAGAGTTAATCAACCGGCGAATGTTGATACTGATAAATATATAGTTGAGTAATTGTGGCGTATACAGGGTGTTAAAATTCTACTCAAACATTTATTGTTGGCGACTTAACCTTTATACATTTCCTTTCCTTATAGGACATGGATAAGTTAGGCGATGATCATCTGGTGTTACATGTAGAGGAGGATTTGGATCCCACGGAAACCCCAAGGCGTGGGGAAGGGCATCAAAATCTTGATTCTCCACGGCGACGGGCGCAGGCGAATGTTTCAGGTGTACCAGTAGGCGAGCTGGTGAAGCAACTTTTGGCGGGCGGCCTCTTGCAAAGTATAGAGAGGGTTGCTAAGCAGCAGGCGGCCTTGGTGGTAGGTGAAACCTACGATTTGGCGACACCAGGACCTTCCAGATCGGGGCATGGCGATAGTGTCGATTTGGCGCAAGGAGGTTTTGACGGGTGGCCACTTTCACTAGGCTCTGAGGTGGTAGATCGTTTTGATCTAGACGATGTCGACAGTAATATAGACAGGTGGCTTCAGAAGATCGACCAGCTAGGCGTTATCCATGGCTGGTCAAGCTATGTTAAATCGACATTGGCGCAGTCAAAATTGGAGGGTGCGGCGAAAAGGTGGTTTCATCAATTGGATGAGTATAACCTGTCTTGGGACCAATGGAAGCGAAATTGCAGGCGGCATTTCCACGACGAAGAGATTTTGCTTTAATGGTGGAAGAGATGGTTCAGCGGCGGAAACTCCCATCAGAAGGCATGACTACGTACTACCACGCGAAGTTGGCGTTGTGTGGCAGGGTAGGCATCAAGGGCGAGAATGCGGTGTCATGCATTATTAGAGGGATGCCGGAGAACCTGAGGGCGAATGCTTACGCAGTTAACTGCGCTACTCCAGAGGGACTTTACAATTCCTTTGTGGCGGGACTAGAGGGATGTCATGGCGAGGCGTACAGAACTAAAACGGTGGCATCCAGACTGACAATCCCCGAACGGACAGGCGGTCCTGTGCGTGGCGAATCTTTCAAAATGAGGAGGTGCTTCAATTGTCAACGAGTGACGAATCACTTTAGCAAGGATTGCCCCTTACTTAAGGCGGAAAGGTGTATATCTTGTGGTTTGTCAGGGCATCGTTTGGCGGAATGTCCAAGGCGGCGGCCTTCTGAGGATAGGGCGAGCAGTTCAAGGCGACAGGTGAGACTTTTAACCGATTCCTCAGACAGTTGTTTTCGGCAAATGGTGAGAGTAAATGGCGAGAATGTGAGGGCGTATCTGGACACCGGGAGTGAACAGAATCTGATGTCCTTGACGACGGCGAAACGGTTGGGACTCACCATCGATAACGAAGGAGAAGGGCGTATCCTTTGCGGTTTTGGTGGAGGCGTTGCTCTGGGTCTTGGACAGGTGGAGTTCGAGATTATCATGGCGGATTGTCATCTCGAGTTGAAGGCGTTGGTGACTGACTGTGATATGGGTCCGATAGAGTTGTTGCTGGGCGAGCCAACTTTCAGTCAGCAAGGAGTGTCCATGGTGGTGAGAGGCAATAAGGCGTACCTCTGTCGAGAACCCGATATACTTGAGATGATCAGGCAGATCAGACTCAAAGGCGAACCTACTAGGGGTAAGGTGCTGGTGGCGGAAGATACGCTACTTTATCCCAACACTATAAGTAAGGTTAAGGTGGAAATAGTTGACGGCGCAAAATATTATATGGAGAATAAGCAATACCCTGAAGGAGGATCCCTCATACAATACTTTTGCTAAACACCTAACAACAAATGCAGAAATTGCACTAGAAGTGGTCAGTGAAGTTGTTTCATCAACAAAAAAAAAACTACCTGCTATGAAAAAGATCCGAAAGTGAAAAGGTAGAACTTATAAAAAGTTAAGAAGTGATAAAAAGCTAACTGTGATAAAGGGGTCTCCTTAGTCCAGGGAATATAGGTATAAGTCATCATTCATTCAGAAACATATCAACTCTTGGCATAATGGAAAAATTAATCTGTGAAAAATGCAGCCATCATGGTCTTGAAAAGGATTTCGTAATATGTGACTGCTGTAATGACTGGGTTCATGAAGGCTGCTCAGGCCTGTCAAGTACTGAGTCGAGGGCAGTAGCACTCAGAAGTAGGATCTTGATGTATTTTTGTTCTGTGTGCCGAATGAACCTGAAGAAGTTACCAAAATTAGTCAAAAGTCTTGATGAAATGATGGAAAAAAACAAAGTTCTTCTAGAAGAAAACAATAAGTTACAACAAAAAATTGTAGAATTGGCATCTCAAAAAAATACTGCTGGAAATGAAATAGAATTAACACCCACAGGAATGGAAGATATGATATCTGAAATGATCGAGAGGAATAAACGTTCATCTAATATAATTATACTCAATGTAAATGAACCTAAAGAAAACACTCATTCAGGCAGAATAACAGAGGATAAAAACTCGGCAAAGGAAATATTGAAGGATATAGATGTTAATCCAACAAGTATAAATGTAATTCGTTTGGGAAAATATGACCAGCGTAAAAATAGACCTCTCAAAGTATGTTTTCCTGACCCCATCATGGCAATCACAGTGTTGAGAAACAAAAGCCATATTAATATTCCTGGAATAAAAATATTTGGTGACCAAACAAAGAAACAAAGGGATTATTATTTGAGTGTGAAGAATCAGCTACAGGATTGCCTAAATAAAGGTGAAGAGAAAACTATTAAATATTTGAATAATGTTCCTACATTGGTTGATGGCAAACCTCAATTAAAAAACTATTAGATAGCCCTAATATACCAGTAAAAGTGGACATAATATATCTGAACATTGCAAGTTTCATTGCTCACAAAGATGAACTAATTTCAGAGATATTCTGTTATCAACCACTTGTAGTAATATTGAGCGAAGCAAGGTGTACAGCCGATATTGAGCAAACTGAATTACACATACAGGGGTATTCTGTTGTTCGATGTGATTCTAGTAGCAGGCATACTGGTGGTGTATTAATTTATGTAAAAGAAGGAGTGCAGTTTTTAGTAAAACGCAACTACATTAAACAACATAATTACTGGTGTCAGTTCATAATCATAACAGTAAATGGTGCGAAGTGGCATTTGGGCGGGTTTTACCACTCACCAAGTTCAAGTCATGCTGAGTTCTTAGAGAAGTTTGAAGAATGGTGTGAAGATTACTTTACTAGTAGGAAAAAATGCCTTCTTGTTGGTGACGTTAATATAAATTACCTAGATGATAGTTTTTATAGTAATAAGATCAAGAGTATAATTCAAATGAATGGAATTGAGCAATTAGTTAATGAATGTACTAGATGTGACCGTAATAGCTCAACATTAATTGATTATGTTCTATCAAATCAGGATCATTTGACAGTTAAGGTGCATGAAACACCAAGAATTACTGATCATTCAATCATTAGCATAAATCTTAGTAAAAATACTGATCATACCTCTGATAATTCTTTTATGAGTCGTAAAATAAATGATGGTTTATTCGATCAGATTAATATCAAGCTGATAGAGTGTGATTGGTTGGTGAATTCAAATGATGTAAATGTAATATATACAAATATTTATAGTAATTGTAGTCAAATACTAAATAAAGCAGCGCCTATTGTTGAAACCAAGAAAAAATTGAATCATCTTCCATGGTATGATCAAGAAGTCAAAAGAAAAGTTGTGGAAAGAGATAGTGAATATAAAAATTCAAAAATACAAATGTACGAAACGAAATATATTGGAATGCATATAAGGCTAAAAGGAATGAAGTAGTTAATCTAATGAAATATAAGAAATCTATTTATTACGAACAAAAAATTGATGGAAATAAAGGGGATTCTAAAGAAATGTGGAAGACTTTAAAAAAAAAAAAAAAATCATATGCTACAACAGAAATAGAAGCTGTAGAAAGATTCAATAATTTTTTTGTGGATAGTATAACTCATATTTCACAGTTCATAATATCGAATTCAGAATGGTCCCCACATGATTTTAATATAATCAATACATCTTTTGAAAAATTCGAGGTGGTTACTATAAACAAACTTCAGAAAATAATATTTTCTTTGAAAAACAAAGGTAGTCTGAATGAAGTTTTAAGTGTTAAATTTCTAAAAGAAATATTTTATACATTAGGATTTACAGTATTGAATCTTCTTAATACTTCCCTAGCCACTGCATGCTTTCCGGAAGAATTAAAATTAAGTGTAGTTGTGCCGGTTCCTAAAGTCTTAAATGCTGTAAATGTATCTTGTTTCAGACCCATAAACACTTTGCTCCCATTGGAGAAAATCATTGAAACAGAAGTACATGATCAATTGCTACAATATTTTTCTACAAATAAGCTCCTTCTTGGCAACCAATCAGGCTTTCGTGAAAATCATTCCTGCGAAACTTCTCTGCAGCTTACAGTGTCTAAATGGAAGCAATTAATCGATGATAATAAATACATAGTGGCAATATTCTTAGATTTCAAACGGGCTTTTGAAACCATAGACAGACATATATTAATAAAAAAAATTGAATATTATGGCCTTACAGGCACTGTTTTGAAGTGGTTTGAAGCATACCTGAGCAATAGATTCCAAATGACTAAATATAATAAATCTGTTTCAAACAAAATACTGAATAGCCAAGGAGTGCCCCAGGGTAGTATCCTAGGTCCATTATTATTCATCATATATCTGAATGATATTAATTATGTGCAAGGCTATGATTTTTTGAATCTTTTTGCCGATGACACTCTGATTGCTTGCTATGGAGACAACTTGAATGAAACTGCAACGAGATTGAATGGAGTTTTGGATAATATTGAAAATTTTCTGAACATAAACAAATTGAAGCTAAACATTTCCAAAACAAAGGCTATGGTATTGAATAATAGGATCAAATTGTCAAATATAAATTACAACACAATCAACTTAGTACTTGAAGGTGAAAGGGTAGAATGGGTACACGAATTCAAGTATTTACGATGCATAATTGATGAATGTTTGGAGATGAAATCTCATTGTAAATACATTTGTAATAAAATTTCAAAAAAACTATATTTTTTCACAAGAATTTCTGCACAACTTTCTCTATCTAGCCGAACAACTGTATATAAAGCGATAATCCAGCCACATTTTGATTACTGTTCTTCTATTTTATATCTTTTACAAAAAAATGAAATCTAAATGTTACAAAAATTGCAGAACAGAGGAATGCGAGTAATTTTACATTGCAACAGATACACCCCGATAAAAACAATGCTCGCAACATTGAAATGGCAATCAGTAGATCAAAGACTATATTATATGGCCATGCTATTTGTCTTTAAAATCACAAGGAATATGTTTCCTGATTACTTCAATCAATTTGTTACATACAACAATGAACTCCATAACTATAATACACGGTCCGTACATAATTTTCATATCAATAGGACAAAGCTGAAGAGTTCAATGAAATCTATATTTTTCAAAGGATTGAATGAATATAATCAACTACCAGAGGAAATAAAACAATGTAATACGATATATTGCTTCAAAACGAAATTGTTATCATACATTCTATCAAGAGATGGACAACACTAATATCAGTTGTTTTGTGGCACTTTACATCATTTGTCTGTGGCTATATTTTTATGTTTTTATATTTTTATTACTAGCTAATGTCATTTTATTATTTGTCTTTTTATTAATTACATTTTATTTTATATTACATCTTATATTTGATTCTTGATAATACCTATATATTACAATTATGTTTTAGTAACTGATTTTTATCAAATTGTATTTGTAAATTTATAATATGAAATTATGTATGTATATTAGGGTATCCTATTTAAATAAATATCTTATCTTATTATCATAACGGCAGGCGTGTTGGGCGGACGACTGGAATGTATTACACTCATCAACAATGGCGAGGGACAGATCGAGTGGCGGAAAGGACGACTGGTGTCTCGGGCGGAGACATGTTTGTCCAGCGAAGACGTGTTGCAGGCGGCTCACCCGTCGGCAACTCAGGTGAGGCAAATATCTGTAAACACTTTAGACCTTTCTGGCGCAAACGTAGGTGATGTATCAGAGGTGTGCAAAAGGCGATTATTTGACTTATTGAGGCATTATTCCGTTTGCTTTTCTACAGGTGATGATGATGTCGGACTGACCCACCTGGGGACCATGCAAATTAATTTATCAAGCGATATACCTATTTATTACAGGCCTTACAGGTTATCCCATTGGGAGAGGGGACTGGTGCGAGATAAGGTGCAAACTCTTATAGGCGCTGGCATAGTGAGAGAGAGCGAATCGGCGTATGCTAGTCCTATTGTCTTGATTCCCAAAAAGTCTGGCGAGGTGAGGCTGTGCGTTGACTACAGGGCGTTGAATGCTATCACGGTGAAGAATAGATACCCTCTCCCCTTGATTTCAGATCAACTGGCGAAATTGGCGAGTGAAAGCGTTTTTACTGTACTGGACTTGGCGCAGGGTTTTCATCGGGTTCCTATGCATCTGGATTCGGTGGATAAAACAGCGTTTATTACTCCGGATGAACATTATGAGTACCTGAGAGTACCTTTTGGCCTCTCCAACTCACCGGTGGGTTTTCAGCGAATTGTCAATAAGATGTTAGGTCCACTTAGGTATGGCGAAGTTTTGGCGTATATGGATGACTTATTGATTCCTTCGGCAGGCTAAGAGGAAAATCTGGCGTTGTTGGATGTAGTATTGAATCTGATAAAACAGGCGGGCGTGAAACTTAAGTTGGCGAAATGTTCCTTCCTACAAAGGCGTATTGAGTATTTAGGACATGAAGTAGATGCAGATGGTATTCGACCCGGTAGGCGAAAGATACAGGCGGTATTGAATTTTCCTGAGCCTAAGGATGTTCATGGCGTGCGACAGTTTCTGGGATTGGCGTCATATTTCAGAAAATTCATATATAATTTTGCAGTATTGGCGAAGCCGTTGACTTCTCTCACGAAGAAGAATGAACCATGGCGTTGGTTGGGCGAACAACAAGAGGCGTTCAAGGTGTTGAAGACCCGATTGGCGGATCGGCCTATGTTGGTGACATACGATAGTCAAGCGGAAATTGAATTGCATACAGATGCTAGTAAATTGGGCGTTTCAGGTATCCTTCTACAGAAAGGAGCCGATAGTAAACTCAGACCGGTTGAATACTTCAGCAGGGCGACAACGGCGCAGGAACAGGTGTATCATAGTTATGAGCTAGAGACCTTGGCGGTGGTCGATTCTGTTAGGCGTTTCAGGGTGTATCTTATTGGCGTACATTTCAAGGTGGTTACGGACTGTGTGGCCGTTAGAGCGGCGTTGCTCAAGCGAGATCTGGTGCCTTGTATTGCTAGATGGTGGCTGACGATTCAGGAGTATGACATGGAGGTAGAGTACCGACCAGGTCATCAAATGCTGAATGTGGATGCTCTTAGTAGAAATCCACCGGCGGAGGTTATTGGCGTGAATGTAATTTCAATGGGCGAGGAGGATTGGTTCCTAACAGTGCAGTTACAGGATCCTAAGGCGCAAGAGCTTGTGCGATTACTGGCGAACGGGCGAGCCGATGGCGAACTGAAGGCGAACTACAAGCTCGCACGAGGGCGACTTTATCGTGTAACTCCTAAAGGTGATAGGTTGTATATACCGGCGATGGCGAGATTTGGCATTCTAAGGAGGTATCATGATGATATTGGTCATCCGGCGTTTCAAAGGTGTCTGGCGTTGGTCGAAGAAACCTATTGGTTTCCTAAGATGAGGCGATTTGTATTTAAATATACAAGATCATGTCTTAGGTGCGAGTTTGCAAAGGGATCATATGGGCGGGGCGAAGGTCTTTTGCATCCTATTGAACGGCGGTCGATTCCATTCGACACGGTGCACATTGATCATTTAGGTCCCTTCGTCAAAAGTGTCAGGGGATACTCCTATCTACTACTGGCGGTAGATGGGTTCACTAAATTCGTTTTGGCGAAACCCACTAAGACATTAACGGCGACAGAAACGATCAGGCGGCTCAATGAGGTGTTTGGCGAATTCGGTTATCCAAGGCGATTGATATCCGATCAAGGCAAGGCGTTTACCTCCAAGACGTTTAAAGAATTCCTGGCTGAAAAGGGCGTAAAACATGTGTTGTATGCCGTGGCGACACCTAGGGCGAATGGGCAGGTGGAAAGGGTGAACAGAACAATAATTGAAGCATTGGCTTCAACTGCAGAGACTGAAGGTCGGTGGGACGAGAAGCTGCCGGACGTTGTCTGGGGCCTTAGCAATGCGGTCAACTCCAGCACGCATTTCTCCCCTGCTAGACTGATGTTCTCTCATTGTCATGGCCGAGTAGCTGATTTGGCGAATGGCGAGCTAGCTAGCGACAATAACATTAAGACCGGCGATGGTCTTGGGACTGGCGAAAGTCCAGGAACATCGGTGAAGGTTCCGGGTGTCGAATGTGCAGACCAGGCAGGTGGCGTAGACGACGCCATGGCGATGCCTGAAGACACCCACCCTGAAGAGCAGAGTGACGACTCTACTCTACAGGTTCCCAGGTGTAGGCGGGCGAAAAGATTCAGGAGGAATCAGGCGAAAGCACTACGGAGGAGTGCCAGGCTACTCAACAAAAAGACCATGACCGGCGATTGCCCAGAAGGCGAATTCATTTCAGGCAGAAAACCAAAAGGCGTTTGCGAAAAAGGCGGAAGTGCTTCTGATCACAGCACTGAAAGAAAGACTCGTAAATTGGCGGATACGAATGATGAATCTTCTGGGACGGCTCAGAAACGTGCGAAGCTTGGTTATCCAGACCTCGGGGCAATCGGATTGTCCGGACCATGTCCTGTTGTACCGGGATCTGTGAGGACTAACGCTGACCGCGTCGAGGCCCAAGAGAATATTCAGAAGTCTGCACGAAAGGCGAAAAGGCGTTCGATCGAAGGCGAAAGGTTGCAACTACATACAAGGTGGGTGACTTAGTGCTCTGGCGCAGCGCTACCAAAAAGGCGGGTACAGGCATGAGTAACAAATTGGCGAATAAATTCGATGGCCCTTACAGGGTGCGTAAGGTGCTAGGTAATGATCGATATATCATTGAGGCGATTAAGGGCGTTAGAGGTTATAAACGATTCACGGCGACCGTTGCTGTAGATTCATTAAGGCGATATCATGGTGTTAATGATATAGAGTATGAATCTGATTCTGACGATGGGTGGAATATTGGCGAGGGCGAATGAGGGAAGAATGGCGACGTATGACTGAATGAGAGAATGGCGTTGGAAGGCGAATGAGAACGACCGGCGGTCGAGCAAGTTGATTAGCAATTAACGAGGACATTAATTTTTCAGGATGGCCGAGTGTTTCAACCCAAACGGGCGGGTGTGCTCCTTTCGAGAAGAGGGCTGTGCGAGGGCGATACCATGTCTAGGGCCAGGCCGACCCTGGACCTCTCCTAGCGGCGAGGACGGAGAGCGGGATGACGACGGGCGACATTCTGTGGTGATCGATCATATCGAACGGCGAGAGATTATTATTATTGATTTTGGTGTTGTATTTAGGGCGATTGAATAAAGGCGTTTACGGTGAAAACGAGTTTTAACAATATTTGTATATTTTTGATTGATATTTGTTTTTCATACTCATGAATTTCAGAAAGTGATACCAATAATAAAAACGAAGGTCATACACAACTCAAAAGATTGCGACAGAAACGAATTCTAATTATAATGTTATTTTTTATATATTGTTCGTGGTGTCCATCTCTAGGAACTTGCTATTATTAGTTTTAATTTTCAAAAGGGGGTGGTAATTAACAGAACGTTGTCTGCATTAAGATACTTGGATTTGGATTCAGCAACCAATGCTTTCCCTTGATTTTCTTGTACTCATTTGAATTCAAAAGACATACGATTTTTGCTAGTGTTGTGCTATTTTCTCAGGGGGTCGAAGAAACAGTATTTTAGGTTTTTGAAACGTAATGAAAAACAATATTTTTTACTATTCATGAACATTTAGAAAATAGGCAAGTACAAGAACACTGTTTCAATCTAGTTTATATTCTAAAAAGTCACTTACCGTATCGATATCCTGTATGAAAATGGTAGTGTTGAGACTCCCTTGATAGTTTTCTTTGAATGTCAAACTAGTATTTTTCGTCGTTGTTTTATCGAATGTCACGTTATTTCCTCCATAATCTTCTATCCAATTGATTAATGGGGGATTATTGTCAATGTCTATGATATAGAAACTAATAGATGCCGTTGTGTTCCATTCTGGTTCATCGAATACGTAAGCTGATACTTCTAGATTATACACCATGAGATCTTTTGCATCCCTATCTATAGGTTTGACTGAGATGATTCCTGAGGTTTTATCAATACTCACATATGAGGCTGGAATGAAAAATAAAGACAAGTATTACATCATTTGCATGACAACGTGATAATAATAACAATAATAATAAACACATATACATATATGCAGATCATAGATATATGATTTGAAAAAAAAAGAAACATTGAGGATAGTATTTCCAACATGATGATAATAATAACACTTTAGCGAATATTTCAGAATAAATTATGAAATCTAGATCTATAATTGTACAAACTAACAAAGTGAGTTCAATTGCTGTGTTCAATAGTAATGGGATGAACAAATAATGAAAAACTATGTCGAAAAAATTTGAAAAGCTTTCTTGAAAATTTGATGGTTTTGCTCGTGCTTCTTGAATTTTCTCTTTTTCCTTGGATTCAATGGACGTATTGGAATAAAACAAAAATTAATATATATCCATTGAATAATCACAGGTGTGTAACAATCGCAAAAAATGAAGAAAACTCGTGATGAAACAATTTTAATGGAACTCCAGAAACGTATGCATTCAATGGAGAACTCGAACAAAGTGAACGATCTATTATATGGAGTATGTCGAAAAATCACTATGTGAGCAACGGATCGTAGAGTATTGATATTTTTCCATTTGGAAGGTTATCTTCCTATTTTTGGGATTGAGGAAAAATATTGTTTTTTTTTCTTGAAAAATATTTAATGAAATTTGAATGATACGATAATTACAATCCAATATGCGAGATCACTAATTTCTGGAGAAAATACCACAATGTCTAGAACAATGAGAAAAGTAATTGGATTATTTAAAAAAATGTTTTTCATAGTAGTTTTTCAAAAAAAATTCCCAAAGAAATGGTCCTGTTTGAACACTGCAGAAACCGCGCCAGGATGTGGCATAACAAGTTCAGATCTATCGCCGAGAACACAAGATAATTACAGAGTTGCCAAGCGTTAGTCATAATATGTCTTTATAATGTGAGCGGGCCGAAAAAATAATGACATGGCACTCGGTATACATACATATTTCTCAAGAATAACTAAATCCAGAACAGCTATCAAACACGAAGTTTTCATTTCAATATAACACATGCTGACCCAAGTTCTGTTTTATTCATAGGATGAAACAGAAGTTCCACAAAATAGTGACACTGGCAAAAGAAGAGGCAATAACGCTGTGTTTGAATGTATCACTGAATTTGAGGGTTTTAGAGCAACGTTTATTCGACTATTACACAATATCTTTTAGGAAATACTATGCGTACATAATATTTCATCACTATATTTCAACTTCAAGCATGTATGAAGCAAATTTGTGAGTTTGTGATTTCGCCTAGCTTAAATTTCTCAGAAGAGTTTTTCTGTTGCTTATCGGAAACTGAAATATTCAACTTGTGTTTTCCTCATCCGTACCAGGAAATATTTAATGCTTGTACATTGTTGGACGCATTCCAATGGATTTTCTGATGAATTTGATGAATTACACATTAGAATGCAGTGATCAGAACTTATCGAGAATAATATGTGGCATTAATTCTGGTCATCCTAGAGATATATATATATAACAGTGGAAATATATGTTAAAAAACTTTTTGCGGAATTTAAAATATTTCTTGATATTTTATAGTTATCATATCAAACTAAATTTTATTCGACGATTTTGGTGATATAAAATAGGTATATGATGATATGCACAAATATACAAATCTGAGTAAAACTCACCATCCTCATCAGTTTGGGAAATCACATTATATTCAATCTTTTTGTTAATGCCTACATCACCATCTCTGGCACTTACAGTGAAAGTCTGAAAAAAATATTTGCTTATTATATAAGGATTCTAAGCATGGTATTTTTTTTTTCAAAAATATTGTTAATGAATATTTTCGAAGGATGTTACTTTTTTTGTAGTTGTATATTTCATCAAAATATTGATGAAGATAATTTTTGCCAGTATACAGTATCCCATGACAAAATTCTAACCATTAATACATTATCTTTATTATATATAGAATAATTTTACATAAAATTGATTCAGACTGCATCCAAAAAGACTTTAGTGGAACATGTTAGGAGGTATGATCTCGAATCAGTAAAGAGAGAACCTTAGAAATGACTTTCATATGAAACAATTATATTAACAAAAAACGTGATCTCAATCATTCAGGTGATGTTTATATTATAATCATCATGCAGTAAAAATGTCAATTCAACCAATTATATTATAAACTTGGTTCTACCTCGAATCCATAATAAAAAGTTGATACACATCAACAGTTGGTATCTATCATAAATTGCGGGAATATTTCTAACGTGTCAGTTGTACTATTCATGCCACATGGAACAGACAATCTCATTCTCATTTCATTAAAATAATATATATATATATATATATATATATATATATATATATATATATATAAATATAACGACTGAAAATTGGTATGAACAGTGGGGAATAACGGGGATCTTCAGTCAGCACAAGTGTTGAATTATAAAAAACTCTTTAATACGTTGGACCGAGCTTTCGTTTCAATTTTGAAACTTCTTCAGGGTCCTAAAATAGGTAAATTACATTATTGAGAAAAAATACTTGAAATGAAGGGAGTACTTACAGTAATCTGAGTGGTTGATTGATTGATGATTCAAGAACTTTAAATAACCGTATTATCTCTCACAGAAGTGTAAGACTCAACAAGAAGTCATGTGCATTAGCTCAACATGCTATTGAAACAGGCCATAAAATATCATTCGAGAAAGCACAAGTTTTACATTCAGAAAAAAATTACTCTAAAAGATTATTTCTTGAAATGATTGAAATTCATGAATACAATCAAAATATGAAAAAAAACAGATATCGAATATCTTAGCAAAATCTACAGTTATCTTTTACAAAATGGAAAAATTTACACCCACTACATATTTTATATTTTTCTGACGATTAATCATAGGTATAATTTCAAATACTTCGATGTCACTTGAAACGTCAAAGTTATAACACCATTCCGACAAATGTTTACATATATTTTAAGTTTTTTTTAAGTTAATGTTCACCAATTAACCACTCAGATTACTTCCTTCATTTCAAGTATTTTTTCTCAATAATGTAATTTAAGAGTTTTTCATAATTCAACACTTGTGCTGACTGAAGATCCCCGTTATTCCCCACTGTTCATACCGATTTTCAGTCGTTATATCTAAATTTATTCATCTACCATGGGGTTTTATGAAGACATTCGAATCACGTACGGTCCCGAAGTCTCTCAAAAAATGAAGGAATGGTGCAACATCAACAAGAAACTGGCTGCTTACAGAAATAGAAGAATATTCTTACTAGAATGTGGGCGTAATGGTGTTATACCTTTACACATTATGAATAATATCAGAGATTTGAACATCCTAATTGACACAAATAATGGTAAGAGTTTACACGAAATTCATACATTCAATGAAAAATTAACCAAGAAAATGTTAAATTTAGAAATTAAAATAACACTTAATGACCTCAAATCATCAGAAATCACTTTTGAAATTTTCACAACAAAACTACCTAATGATATCTGGTTAAATTATACAGAAAGACAAACGATTTCCTACAATAAAATAATCAAAGATATAAAAATAAAAAATATCAACAAGATAAATAGATTAAAATTTTCTTTCCAGAATGATATCAAAACAAAGAGCACTTGGCTCAAAAATTTGACTGATTTAATTATACCAAATGATATTGAACGTTTTCTTGCTTGGGGATTCAAATTCAGTTTACCGTATCGATTTCAAAACTTTTGTCTGGTATCGAATCACTAATAAGTGGATTTAATAATGAGAAAAAAGATATTTTCAGAGCAAAAATAACAAATATGGTTACTAATTTTTTTCAAAAACCTCAAAAAAAGAAACAACACTCAATTCTCTTTATAAAAAAACCAAAGAATTTTTCAAAAACCATCCTAATCTTATTTCAACAAAATCAAAAAAAGGCAAAATATTTAAAAAAAAAAAAAAAAGCAAATAAATTGATTTCAGAATTAAAAAAATCAAAAATGATCACTGAAGAAGAAGCAAAAAAATGTATGATATACAGTTCTGTATCACCAAAATACTATGGTTTACCCAAAATTCATAAACCAATCATGAAACTCAGACCTATCATTTAATCTATTGATGCATCCAATAGCAAAATATCTAAATTATTCACCGACATCCTTACAGATGCATATAACTTTGAAAATAAGTTTTATGTCAAAGATTCTTTCGAGTTTTCCAAATTCATCAACGAATTCAACTTCCACAAAGCTATGTCTTGATAAGTCTAGATGTTGTTTCCTTATTCAGTAACATACCAATAGAATTAGTGTTGAAAAGTATAACTGAAAGATGGAGTAAAATAGAAGAACATTGTAATATTTCACAAACAAAATTTTTAGAAATCATTCAATTCATATTCAAATTAAGTTTCTTTTCGTTTGAAGGAAATTTCTACAAACAAATTCTTGGAACACCTATGGGAGCTACCATCTCACCCATCATTGCTTCGTATATAATGGATGACCTTTTCGAAGAAATATTACCACTATTGACCTTTGAAGTTCCATTTAAAAAAAAATTTGTAGATGATATTATTTGTGCAATACCAATGGATAAATCCGATGAAATTTTGAGAAAAGTAAATAACTACAATAAAAATTTACAATTCACAATTGAATTAGAAAAAAATAAAAGTATTCCGTTTTTAGATACTAGAATAATCCGTAGAGAAAATAATTAATTCACTAATCACCGATTGGTATATAAAACCAACAAACTCTGAAAGATACATAAACTATCATTCCTTCCACTCAAAAAGAATGAAAATAAATTTGATTCTTTGTATGAAAAAAAGAATCAAGATGTTGGTTCATCCTTCATTGAAAAACAAAAATTTTAAAATTATCAGAAATATTTTACTAGATAATTCTTACCCCAAAAAACTTCTTAATAGAATTCTTTTCAATACCTGATAGACAAATTAATAATGATGACACAAATAATCAAAATTTAGAAAATAACAATGAAAGGATAATTTATTTTTCAATTCCTAATATAGGAATTCTATCATCAAATATAATTAAATTATTCAAAAATGAAAAAAAAAATATCACAAAATATCAAGACTATTGGAAATTTAAATACGAGTTTAAAAAATCCCACACCAGATTTGAAGAAATCAAATGTTGTCTACAGCATACCATGTAACAAAACTGTGATTTGAACTATATTGGTACAAGTTCAAGACCTTTAAATAACCGTATTATTGTTAAAGTTATTACGCATTACTTGCTAAATATACCTTTCTTAGAAGTACTTGACTTTTCTTATAAAAGGATTTATTGACATTATTGTACATCATCAAAATATAAACAAAACAACCAATCTAATATACAAGATGATAAAAGTTATTGTCATACACAATTCATAAAACAACATATTATATTTTCAAGACCCCTTCTTAATCTGATGTTATGAAATTCGATTTCACTAATCCCATTTGTTTCATCATCTTGAAATGTTTTGAACCAATCAGACCTTTGGTGAGTATATCTGCAGTCATTTCTTCGGTAGGCAAATACTCAATCTTGATAAGGTTTTCAACTATGGCTTGCCTCATGAAATGAAAACGAACATCAATATGTTTGGTCCTGTTGTGGAAAATAGGATTTGCAGAAAGCTTCTGTGCACTCTGGTTATCATTATAAATCACCATTGGTTCAGATTTTTTATGCAGCAACTCCGAAAACAATTGCTTTAAGTAAATTGCTTCCTTAGCTCTCTCTGTCAATGCCATATATTCAGCTTCAGTGCTGGATAGAGTCACTGTTTGCTGCTTTTTACTCTCCCAAGAAATAACTGCTTCTGCCAGAGTAAATGCATAGCCCGTATATGATCGCCTATCCAGTACATTTCCACCCCAGTCTGCGTCGACATATCCAGTTATATCTTGCCCACTTTTCTTGAACAAAAGACAGTGATCCCTGGTACCCTTCAGATATCTGAATATCCGTTTGCCATGTTTCCAGTGTTCCAGTGTGAAACTGGTATTGAACTGACTAAGTACACTGGTTGCATGTCGAATATCTGGTCTTGTGCATACAGCTAGATACATAAGTGATCCAATCAAACATTGATATGGTACATCAGGCTGTTTTTCTTCACTGTTTGCTTTTCTCAGCTGCAAGTTTGTTTCCATAGGTGTACCAATAGGTTTACACTCCGTCCTGCCAAATCTAGCGAGAATTTTGTCAATATATCTACTCTGATCTAACTGGATATTTCCGTAGCGGTCTCTACAAATTCTCATTCCTAGACATTCCTTTGCTTCTCCAAGATCCTTGATTTTGAATTTCGACATCAATTTATGTTTCAGGATTTGTTCTTCATTTTTGTCATTTGAAAATATTAAAAAATCATCAACATACAAGGCTATTATAACAAAACTTCTACCATTTGATTTGAAATAAACACAAGGTTCTAAGCTTGACCTTTGGTATCCTATATCAATGAGAACTCCATTCACTTTCTTATTCCAAGCTCTAGAAGATTGTTTTAATCCATAAATAGCCCTTTCTCAGCAAGCAAACCTTGTTTTCTTCCCTGGTAAGACAAATCCGTCCGGTTGATTCATGTAGACCTCCTCTTCTAAATCGCCATTCAGAAAAGCAGTTGTGACATCAAGATGGTCTACTTCAAAGTCATATTCAACAGAAATTGCAAACAACATTCTTATAGTCGAATATCTCACTACTGGAGAAAAGGTGTCATGAAAATCAATACCATACTTTTGAGTGAAACCTTTGGCTACAAGTCGTGCTTTATATTTGTTCACTTCATTTGTATTGTTTTTCAACTTGAAAACCCATTTGTTTTCTACCAATTTCTTTCCTCCTGGCAAGTCCACCAATTCCCATACCTTATTTTCAATAAGAGAATTATATTCGTCTTTCATAGCATTTTTCCACATTTCCCTGTCATATCTGCACATAGCATCTTCAACGGTTACAGGATCATCTTCAATACCTGATATAGTATGATACAACTTGAAGTTTGAAAAATCTTTTGGTTTTCTTTCTCTCAAGGGATATCGCCTTTCTTCTCGATCTGAATCGAATAAATTTTCACTTGATGAATGATCCTCATATCTCTCTGTAGTATGCTGTGATTCCCCTTCTTCCACCATATCCTCCATATCTCCTTGAACTTCATCACTTGATTCCTGTGATAAAGCTTGATGTAATTGCACATTAGTATCATTGTTTACTGGATTTTGGTAATTTCCAAAATTCTCAATGAATACAACATCTCTGGCTCTCACCATTTTCGAAGGATTTTCGGGATCTAATAAACGATACCCTTTTGCATCTTCACAGTATCCAACAAATATGTACTCTTTACTTTTTGTGTTCCATTTGGTTCTGTTCTGTTTGGGTATATAAACAAACCCCTTACAACCAAATATCCTAAGATGACTTAAATCAACTTGCTGATTCGTCCATAATTCTTCTGGTAACTGATAATTTATACCACTATGAGGACATCGATTTTTCAGGTAAACAGCTGAGAGAGAGAGAGAGAGAGAGAGAGAGAGAATATATGTTTATTGTACATAAGAAAAAATCTTGTTGACAAACACATAAATAAAAATTCACAGTATGCGAATGAACATAAGTCACTGTCAAAAATTGATAACCACGTCACAGGATAAAAACAAATATAAAAACAAATGGTGAGACTTAATTAGATACTTTCACAAAAACATTAAAAAGTTTGAACAAAATTAACAATATGAACAATTGTAAACATTAACTAAGTGTATCATCATAGAATTCAATCAAGCTGTAGTAGGCCTTATCACTAAGTAAAGTTTTTAGTTTGTATCTAAAAACCTGGAGATTTCTCTCTTTCATATCACTTGGTATTTTATTATACATTTTCACTCCATTATATATCAGAGAATCTTTTACTAGGTTGGAAGTGGGTATGGGGAGCTTTAGGCTATTTTCGTTCTGGCGAGTATTGTAGGGGATGTTGTTGATTTCATATTCCAATCTATTTATGAATTACAGACACTGTCTCCAATATGAAAATTGAGACAAGAGTTAGGATTTTTTTATCTTTAAAAAGAGGTTTACAAGAATCTCTCCATTTGGCTTTGCAAAGGTATCTAATTGCCCGTTTTTGAAGCACAAACACTGACTGGAAGAGTTGATTGTTACATACCCCCCAGAAAGATATGCCATAGTGTAAATGGGAGTCTATAAGTGCATAATAAACAGATTTGGCAGCAGTAGATCCTAATTCGTTTGATACTGTCCTCATAACATAACAACCAGAAGCCAGTTTTTTATTTAAATGAGTTATATGCTCTTTAAATTTCAGATTACTGTCCAAAAGTAATCCCAAAAATTTTGCTGAGTTCTTGTTTACCACGAGTTGGCTTCCCAAATGCACATTTGATATACAACATTTGATATACAACATTTGAAACTTGTTTTTTTTGAATTCAGAGTGAGTAAATTAGAGTCGAACCAATTCTGGATTGTAACCATGTCGGAAGATATCATTTCGTTCAATTTACTTTTATCTTTATGGTGCCATAGTATGGTGGTGTCGTCAGCAAATAACGTGAACCTTCCGGAAATTGGTAACATGGTCAGATCATTTATATATAAAAGGAACAAAACAGGACCCAGCACCGAGCCTTGTGGTACTCCACTTTTATTTTCTGCAGTATTTGAAGATGTTGTTAGTCTCACATACTGCTTTCTATCAGAAAGATACGAGTCGAACCATTTAAAAGTGTTTCCTCTGAATCCATACAATTGAAGTTTGCACAGCAATACCTCGTGGTTGACACAATCGAATGCTTTCGATAGGTCACAGAGCACTGCTGCGACAGCTTCTTTATCATTGATATCTCTGTAAATCATTGACATAACTGAATGTATTGCGTCAGTTGTATTCTTCGATTTCTGAAAACCGTACTGCTGTGCACTCAGTATTCTGTTATGTATCAAAAATTCCATAACTCTTTTTTTCGCCAGTTTTTCGATAATCTTCGCTAAGGTGGGTATTAATGAAATAGGCCTAAAATTGGCTGGATCTTCTCTATCACCCCCTTTATGGAGAGGGATAACTACCGAGGTTTTCAGGAATGAAGGAAAATAGCCTTGTGCAAAGGAACTATTTATGAGTTGGGCAAGAATACTGAGTACACTATCAGGGAGGTTAACAAAAATGTTTATAGAGATATCATCTAAACCAGCGGCATTTTTATTTTTTATAGTGGAAATAACTTCTTTCAGTTCATATAAGTTGGTGTCATAGAGTATGAGATTGTTATCAACTTGGATGTCTCTGATATAGTTTAAGGGATTTTGCATAGGAGATATTTTACTAGTTAGCTTTTCTGCTACTGTACAATAATAATTATTGATTATGTTAGGTTCTAGTGACGTTTCGGTGCGTTTTGAGGTTTTTCCTTTCCCCCTGAGCTCATTTACTATGGTCCAGCATTCTTTCACTTTGTTATTTGCATTCTCCATCCTACTATTGTAGAACCTATCTTTTGCTGCCCTGATAACTTGTCTATATATTTTCCTGTAAGAGTTGTAGTGATTGTCAAAGTTGGAATTACTTACGAATTTTCTTATATAGTGAAGAGACCTCATGTTTTTGGAGGAGATTTTTATGCCATTTGTGATCCAGGGTTTTAGTTTTTTTTGATTGATTTTTTGTTTTGGAAATGCCCTTTCGAAGTTAATGACTAGGCCATTGTAAAATGATTCAAAGGGTTTTTCTGAGTCCAACAATATCTCCCAGTCAGTGTTGACACAAAATCGATGGAACCTACTATAATTTTTGGAACTGTAAAGACGGCCATAGCGGTGTTGTTTGTTGGTTATGTCTAGACTGAAAGTAGCTTTGCTGTATATGGCATCATGATCTGATAGATTAGATGGTATTACTGAGCAGGTGATGCAATCCTGATTGAGATTTGTACAGAAATAATCAATTGTGGTTGACGAAAATTGTGATACTCTTGTAGGAGTGTCAACATGCATGACCAGATTGAAAGAATCTAGGAGATTAGTGAGCCTTTGAGTGTTGATAGAGAGTCTATCTTCAAAGTTTATATTGAGGTCACCAGTCAATACAATATTATAGTTTCCTGGGATCAGTGTCAAAATTTGTTCAAGCTTGTCTAAAAATATGATTGTATCGGAAGTGGGCGCTCTATAAAGACATAATACGAATAGCTTGAGGTTTTTTGAGAAAATTGCAGACATTTCGAATTGTTTTTCATCAAGAATTTCAGAAAATTTATCAGTACCAATGAGATCAAGATGTGACAAGGAATCGTGAATGAATATAGCCGTTCCACCATGTGAGAGTGTGTTCCTACAGTATTTCGATGCAATATTATAACCCGGTATATTAATAGGTTCATTCGGATTTAGCCAATGTTCGGAGAATGAAATAATTTTTGGGAACCCAAGAGATTCTAAGAAGATGAATAATTCGTTGATTTTGTTACGAAGGGATTGGATGTTAAATGATAAAAATGTGATTATGTTATTATCACTGACCGATTTTTTTCCCCTAAAAAAGAGGTGTCTGAAGGTGAGACGCCAGAGGAGGATTCCTTGGGAATGCTGAATGCCATCTTCTTCAGTTTGGTCTTCGATGTTTCTTCTACTTCTGCTTCTGATGGAACTGAAGATGTTGTAGTCCCAGCGATTCCCTCATTTATTTCAGCTGCCAAGGAATCATCTGGATACAGTCTATGATTCAAAGATTTAAAATGACTCTGGTTAATAGTACTGGCTTTTTCACTTTTGGATTTTGACTTGGTGTAGGGATTTTCGATGACTGCTTGAATCGCCTTGCACAGAAACCATTTTCCTGTTTCGTTTAAAGTTGTTTCACTGATGTAATTACTCTTCCTCAGAAAATTGTTACATTCTAGCAAACAGTCTCCTAAGTTAGCTTGATAGGCTGTCTTGAATAACTCAATATTATTTTTATATATCATATCATTGATTCTGGAGCACGAGTTCCTGCGATATGGCACTGTGATGATGGTGCAGCGAGTATTTCTCAAAGGAATTAATATCTTTTCCACCAGATCGCTCGTACTCTTATTGGGCCAGAGTACGACCATGTCATTAACATTTAGGCGATCTGCATTATGCTGAACTGTATATATTAGTTCATTGTCATCTGCATTCGGTTTCACTATAGATTCTATTATATAGTTGTCTCCTAATAGCTTCCGTAGATATATGCTGAGGTTTCTGCCTCGATAATTACTTACAATTAAAATTTTTCTTTTCACCTCGGATCTATATGAAATTATTTTATCTTTACCCTCCTTTTTTGTGACATTCGAGAAGTGTAGATCATTTTTTAATAAGTCGATTTTCTTTCGGTACAGAGTGTTTTCCTGTGTGAGAGTTTCAATTGATGTCAACATATTTTTCATTAAGTTATTCAGCTCAATTATGTCCATTTCCAAATCGATTGCTCTTTTTTCATAGTTAACTGTTCAGCAGTTTGTATTGCGCAGTTGATTGTTTTCTTCATATCATTTTCAGTTTGAGCTGTCTTATTATTGGTTGTAATTGAAGTTTGAGTTGATATTGTTTGTCTGCTTTTTTTATCCCTTTCATCAATTGTGTTGCGCATATCTGCTATTTCTGATTTCTGTACCTTGATTCGTTCCTGGTAGTATCTTATTTGTTCATTTTGATCTTCCTCTCTCTGTGTGACTTCTTCAATTAATATTTTTTGTTCCTGTTTAAGTTTTTCAATGTAACTATTTTGCATTTCGCTGTTCTGTGTCAGATCATTTATGGTTAGTTCCAGTAGAGATTTTTCGTCATTAGCAATAATATCCAAATCATTACTGCAGCAAGTAATTTGGAAGTCTTTCAGGAAATTGTATTTATTTTTATTCTGCTGTACACAGCTTCTGTGAAATATCTTGAGGCAGTTTTTGCAAATATAATAATTCGGCGGAAACGGTCGTGTCTTACAACATCCAAAGTTAACCATGATGAAAAATCAATGTCAAATACTTCTATTTACCGTCAGCTCCTGGACTATTTCATTTATTTTATTTTATCAGCAGGTAATTCGAGCCAAATAGGTGAAGATAGACTCTTTTTTTTGTGAACTTATTTTTATCACTAGATGTTGTTGTTTTTTTTCACTGTAGAAGAACTAGTTATTTGCACTTGAATGCAATTACTGCTTGCAGGAGCTTTTGTAATTGGTGGATATGCACAATTTCGAATTTATCACTATCTTCTGCTGAATTTGATACCACTTTATAATTATTCCGAGAAGATTAACCCATGAAATTTGGCAAAAAAACCGAGAGCTATTAAAACGTGTAAATAGCAAAAAGAGTGTCACACACTGAGTTGCACGCTTCTGCCCACATACTTTTAAAACAATTCGCATCCTGCATCATAGATCTTGCCATTTCGCAAATAGATCTATTAGTTCGTTCTGCTAAACCATTTTGCTGTGGAGAATATGGAATTGTGGTTTGATGCCTTATACCATTAATTTTCAAGAAATTTTGGAGATCCTTGTTCACATATTCCCCTCCATTGTCAGTTCTGATATATTTTATTTTCAGATCAGTCTCATTTTCAACCATAGCTTTGAAATCTTTGAAAGTATTTGTTACTTCACTTTTGGATTTCAAAAAATATACAAAAATCTTCCTGGTACAATCATTGATAAACGTCAGTAGGTATTTTGCTCCACCATATGACTTCTCTGACATTGGTCCGCAGAGATCTGAATGAATGAGCTCCAATTTGTTTCGAGATTTCTTCCCTTTGGAAACTTTGAAGGGTTTCACACATTGTTTCCCTTTAATACAATTTATGCAAGGATTACCATTATCATCATTTTTGAAACTTATGCCAGTTGCCAAACCATTTCTCAACATTCTCATCGACTTTCTGTTCAGATGGCCGAGTCGCCGATGCCATAAGTCATGAGAGGTTTCAGTTTTGGCTCCTACTATATTTGCTTGCAATGGAATTGTTAGATTGTTCACCCTGTATACTCCACCAACATTTGACGCATTGATTTCAGAATGTCCTTGTATCTTCCGGAAATCACTTTTGTGGTATATTTGACAGCCAGTATCGTCAAAAGTGACAACCATTCCTTTTTCCACAAGTTTTGACACAGACAATAAATTTGCTGATATTTGTGGTACATAGAGGACATTTTCAATAATTTTCTCATTTCCATCAATATAAATCTGTATATTTCCAGAACCACTAGTGAGTATTTTCTCATTGTTGGCTACAGTCACCTCCAATCCTTTGCTTTCTTCGTTGAAATCAGTCATCCAATCCTTTTTCATAGTCATATGCATAGTTGCCCCTGAGTCCAAATACCAATCCATATTATTTGTATTTACTCCTAGAGCAGTGAGCAAAACATTTGACTTGATTAGTTTGTCCTTGTTAGCATGTACCAATTCAGGACAGTCAGGCTTCTTATGACCCATTTTACGCATTACTTGCTAAATATACCTTTCTTAGAAGTACTTGACTTTTCTTATAAAAGGATTTATTGACATTATTGTACATCATCAAAATATAAACAAAACAACCAATCTAATATACAAAATGATACAAGTTATTGTCATACACAATTCATAAAACAACAGATTATATTTTCAACAAT